>JANHJO010004136.1:111076-122752 GCA_032468235.1 Pseudoxyrhopus heterurus
TCGCCCACCCGGAGGAAGAGGGAGGAGGGGGAAAAATAAAAAAATACCCGAGCAAGGCCGGGTCATCAGCTAGTAAGATATAAACTTGCCAAAAATTCTACATTCTTCCAATCTTTCCTGTGCTGCCAACTTAGACTTGTCATCTCTCCCTGAAACCAATCCTGAGTATGAATTCTTCAACAGGTGCATATGTGATTCATTTGGTTTATACATAAATGGTTTTGTACACTCCAAAAAGAATACATAACAAAATGTTAATTGAATTAATAAACATTGACTATTTATTAAAAGTGCTTTAATTCATTTAATTTACATAAATTAATCCAATCTATGGGAGCTTGTATCTTGTATCTTGTACTCACCTTATACACATGTACATGCAAACAAGAGATGCATGCACACATTCAAACCATTCTCTAATATATAATGCTTCCTTATACAAACACAAATTACATATAGTCATGCAGAATAACTTTAAGCAGGTTAACCAAGTTATGCAGAATGGCTCTGCAATAAATCCCATTGTGTTCAGAAGTCATCTAGTATTATCAGCTGGGATGCTGGCCTTGCTCCCCTCATTCCTGTCTCACATTGAGACCAAGAAACTTTAATGAAGAGTCCCTATTCAATAAAGATCCTGATCTTGCTTCCTCATTTACATGGAGAGTCTCTATTGAATAGAAACATTTCAGTGCTGAAAAAGTTGTGCATTGTTTACACATGCAAGAGAACAAGAGGAGAATAGGGTTAGTATGTTTATCCCACATTCTTCCTCTCCTCAGTTTCAGCCATGATATTCATTATTGGCACTCCCTTTTCATGAGCTTCTTTTAAGCTGGTTTGAAAAATGTGTTCTCTGCAGCAAGAGAAAGATAGGGCTAGCATATTCATCCCAGTTCCCTACCTGCCATTTCTCCTCTCCAGCTTTTGTTTCAGTCTCTTTCATTACTTGCTCCTTCTACCAGTTAGCTTTCTATCAACAGCATCTGTGATTATTACCAGTATTGTGATAATAAATACCAATAGCAGGATGAATCCCTGCCCCCCTATCCATAAAAATAATTATTTCAATGTAAGAAGAATAACTTGGGGAAAAATTGTCTTCCCAAGATAATTTGGGAATCCCTTGTATGAAATAAGATGCTAAATAAAATATTCAAATTGTTGTAAATAACATTTATTAAATTAGGGTTAAATTATTTTGGAATTAAAAACTGTATGCAAACCTATCATAGTTTTCCCTGAGCTGTGGTACACTAAGAAAAAGAGTGAATATAAAGCAAAAGATTTGAAAGAAATTATATAAAGGTCTAGTTAAATAGGTTATATTGTCTTGCTTCTAAATTAGTTTTACGAGATATGTATATTGTCTTTGAATTGCTTTATTTATGCATGCTGCTTATATAGCCATTCATCTTACATCAGTTACTTTAAATAGTATAGAGAGGATTATTTTAAAAAAGGAGCACAATATACAATGTAAACAACCAAAATAATAATCTGAAATAGTAGTAATATATGCATGCGGTCTAGAAAACATTCTATTTTCAATCAGTATAGATCAAAACAAATAAATCTGCCAATAGGACTGATTTCATTTCCCAGCCCAAATGTTTGAGGGAACATCCATGTCTTTAATGCCTTATGAAAGATCAAAAGCTTTGGGGGTCTTCTGTGTATCTGGGAGGACACTACTCCATAGTGCAGGTCCTGGACAGACAAGGTATAACTCTTTAAGTCCTACAATATGAAATTTCCTAATAGAGTGGATCTTGAGCATCTGTTTTGCTGGCTGCGGTGAGGTGAACAAAAACATAGATGGTCCCAAAAGGAACTCTATACCATGTAGAGCTTTGTAGGTGACAACCAGCCCATTGAAAGCCACTGCAATTCACAGAGCAGAGATGTCATGTGAATATTTAGTAGCACACCATACACTGCCTGTTCCACTGCATTCTGGATCAGTTGCAGCTTTTGAATACTCTTTAAAGGCAGTCCTATGTAGAATGCATTACAGAAATCCAGCTGGGACTGGAGGAGAGGTCTAAGGCTTGAGTTACCACAAGTAAACCCTACCAGTAAAAAATGAACATGTTTGGTGCGTAAGGCAGACCACCACAATAGTAGCCTATCTCAATAAAATATAATTTTAGTCTTCCTGTGGAGTACGTTTTCTAGTCTGGTCTGTGTAATGGGGCTAACAGAAAAGGGCTCACAAACTATAGCCACTTGCTTTTACTAGTTTTTGCTAAAGCCTGTTCTTCCCCATTCAGGTTCCCAAAGCCTTCAGACATTGGGACAGAACTTTGATAACATGACTTGGTTGGCATGGGACAGAAATGTATATTTGTTGTCATCAGCATACTGCTGATACTGTACTTTGCCCCATGCTAGTGGATGACCTCCTCCAGTGTTGTCCAGTAGATGTTAAATAACAGAAAGGAGAAAGCAGTGCTCTCAGGGCCCCCGCAAAGCAAGGGCCTCTGGCTTGATCGCCCATTTACTAACATTGTTGGAAGTGGCCTGGGGAAAAGGAGGAAAACACAATCTCCTGCTTTGCCATTAAATAGTTTGAATAGTGTGAGTTTGTTAAACTACAAAAATAAGGATAACTAGTAGAATTCTGCTTATAATTAAATGTATTTAATCTTTCATAATGCATTTGGGAAATAGTGTGAGAGGAAGCAGAAGTGAAAATGCCCATGTCAACCCCCCGAACATGGCTTAAAAAGGACCCCCACTTAGGTTATTGGAGGAATGGGATGGGTGGTCGAATGTCAGAAGACTGAAAAGTTAATGGGAAAAGAAGAAAACTGGATGAGTAAGGATGAAACAAGAAGGATGACCTTTGGGGACAAGGGTAAGAGATGATGCCTGGGAAACAATTGGACAAGAGGGAAAAGCCTCCTAGTGGCTTATGGTCAGGAAAAGAAACTTGGGATCTGATCTAATTGATCAAGCACTTAAAATGGTGGCGGGAAGTTTGTACCTTCGGACCTGCAAGATTAATGTAGCCTTATAATAAAGTAGAATTAGCTCATCTAATTGTGTTGCCTGTCTGGTTTATCTGGGAGGGATTACAGTGAGTGATTGAAGAATTCTTCTGTAGCACTGAAGGGGAGGAGAGAAGGGCAGCTGAAAACTTTAGAGGGACTTGATAGCTGATATAGACCAAACTGAAAGAAGAAGAAGCAACAGTCCAGATAGATGGACCATTAGCAATCCCAGCTTCAGAGTGGTTAAGTCCAGATTCGACAGCTGACAACAGGTATTAGACCAGCAATAAAACAGCCAAGCAAGAGGTAGTTGGTAGTTTCTGAGATTGGGACTAGAATAGATAGTTACATAGAACTAAAGCTCAATATAGAGATTAAAAATCAAGATTTGGATTAGAGTAGGAATATTAGACAGCTATTAGACAGCTATAAAGGGATAACAACAAAGAGTGGGAGCTAGTTACATGTAGTCCTCAATTTATGTCTGTCATTGAGTCCAGAATTACAGTTGTAATTCTTGCCAGTTGTTAAGCAGGTCATCACATGACTGCCTGATCTTATGAACTTTTTGCAGCAGTAGTTAAGCAAACATTATTGTCATTAAGCAAATTTTCACAAAAAACAAAAACACAGGTAATTAAAGAGTGAAGGGGTGTATAACCCATTATCTGAAATTCTGTATAATAATAAACAAGTTGAGTTGGATGCCAGGAGACACAAAGGCAATTATGATAGAATAGGGATTACTGAAATACAGTGAAATGAAATCAGTCAGTAAGAGGAACATGAATGCAAGAGAGGTAAATATGTAATAAGAATGTACATGTTTAGAGGTACTCTGGATTGATACTAGCAAATTTAGAAAGTATCTGGACACTGCCTTGGATTTTGTCCTTTATAAAAAGGGAAAATTGGTGAGAACTCTTTTAAGTTCAAGTGATTGCATTGTAAGATTTTTTTTTAAATAACAAAAAAAGGAAAACACAAAGATAATATTGATGGGGGTGTATGTATGCATTGTCAAAGAGAAGAGAAATAAAAACATATTAAAAGTGCCTTAACAAATAAGTGAAAAAATACAAAGAAAAAAATATAAATCAAAGCATATATCAGTATAAGCGTAAAAGGTCATATTTTTATGTATACTTACCTAACTAAGTACATACTGTATATGTTTCTAACACATTTATGTGACAATAAATTCTAACCGATTGTATTTTGTATAAATGAGCAACATATTTCATTATATTTGTATATACAAAGTCTATGTCTATAGGCAGTTTACTTAATTATAAATGGCAAGTGCAATCAGGTCTTCAATCCAGGAGCCATATATTTATCTTTCCTTTATTTTTTTCCTATACATTCATCTTTACTATGCAAGTCTTTTGGCAATGGTATGGGCACAGAGAATAAGTTTATGTTATCCATTTTTCAAATTCCATGTACTAAGTATATAGTCAATAGTTTAGTATCCTCTGAAAATTTTAGCTTTTGTTGCATTTACATAATCTACTACAGATAGTCCCCAATTTATAACAGTTCATTTAGTGACCATTCAAATTTACAACAGCACTGAAAAAGTGACTTATGATCGTTTTTCACATTTATAGCCATTGCAGCATTCCCATGGTCATGTGATCAAAATTTGGATGCTTGGCAATTGGTTCATATTTATGCAGTGTCCTGTGTCATGTGATCCCCTTCTGACAAACAAAGTCAATGGGGAAGCCAGATTCACTTAACGGCCAGGTTACTAAAACTACTATAATAATTCATTTAACAACCGGGTTACTAACTTAAAAACTGGAACAATTCACTTAACAACTGTGGCAAGAAAAGTAGTAAAATGAGGCAAAACTCACTTAACAAATGTCTCACTTAGCAACATAAATTTTGGGTGATTCTGGTCATAAGTCGAGGACTACCTGTACTTTTCCCCAAAACTTGGCAAGAATAAGACTTCATAGAAATCTACTGGTATGCTTTAAAGAAGAATCATCCTTATTAGCTATCCAACGTCTTTTTAAAAGTCCTTTGGTATTCAAATGAAATGGAGTCTAACAACCTTTATGATTCTATGTTCTAAATACTGTATTTCTAAATATTATTTTTGTTGTATTAGTGGTAGTTTGAGGTCCATTGACATTCTTGCTATAGAAGTTAAGACTCTCCGGTTGTCTAAGCAATTTGGAATTTCTAATTCCATTCATTTCTTAACATGTGCATATCAAATTGGTTTATTGAGAAGAAATATCTATAAAAACTAATAGGTTTCTTTAATTTTAAAGGATTTTTACAAGTTATTCTAGTGTCTCAGATGTATCAGAAGGTGAAAATGCTGCTGGTCCAAATAATGTTAACAAAGGTTGTAACTTGTAAATATTGCCATTCGTGATACTTGTCTCTTAACACAGAGTAAAAAATTCATCTTTATTACCTATCAATTGGTCTGAAGTCAACATCCCTACTTCCATCCAATTTTTCCAATATCACCATTTCTTCCCCAATTTTTAAAGTTAGGTTTCTCCATAAAGTCAATTTGATATGAAAAAAGGGGTTGAATCTTTTATTAGACATTCTATTCCATAACTTTCAAAGTAACATAATTATTTCCAGAGATAACTAGAGTTTGAGTATATTTAGATCCTTATACTATCCAAATATAGAAAATCTTTTCTAAATAAAGGGTTTATTTTCTGAAAATATTTTACAGATATATAAATTGGAAATTCCTCTCAAAATATCAATTACCGTAATCTGGGAATAATAATCATTTTGAAAGCATTCACCTTTCCCCAGAGAGTAAATTTTAGTAACTCTCATATATCAATATTTGAAGAAACCTCTATGTTTTATTTATATCATATGTTATTCACTTAGTTGTATCCTTTACATATACCTAAATATTTGATGAATTTAGTTACAAATATGGAATTGATGTGTCTTAAATGAATTTGTAACCCAATTTTAGCATCAATTCCAATTTGGATCCGTTTATAGAGTAATCCTGCTATTTTGCTAAAGGCATCTGTCTCTTTACATCAACACTGGGATAGTAGCATGAGCTTTAGAATGTTTAGAATAAACAAAAAAATGTTATCTGCAAATAAAACCAATGTGTCCAGTTGAGTTGTTTACTACATAAATCTCCCTATATTATCAAATGGGAGCTGAGGGTTCCATGGAGATAATCAAAAAGCAAGGGTAAAAGTTGACATCCTATTCTAGTTCCTCTTGAGTAATGGGAAAATGGGAGATAACACGCCATGAACCTTTACTTCAGCTGTGGATGATTCGCATCATAATCCATTTTATGAATTCCAAAAGAAATCTATTTACTAGAGAATATTTGCACTGTTTATGTGTACTATCAAACGTTTCTTCGGCATTTAATTATTAAATTACAAATTAATCTTTATTTAAGTCTGTTAGATCTACATCCAATGATAACTGCTGCTTGCATAATTTTGTAAACACTGGTCATTTTAATAACAATCAAGATCACCTTCTATAATATATTTACTAGCTCTGGTTAAAATCTTTGCATTAACATTAATCAATGAGATTTGACAATAATTGTATATGACCTGCTTTTAATATAATTATAAACCTGTTAAAAGCCAGCGATAAAATTCCCTTTTCAAATATTTCTTGATCAAGTTTTGGCACCAAGAAAATCTATAAATCTTTTTATACCATTCAATAGTGAGCCAGTTTAATCCTGGTGCTTTATCACTTACCAATTTTAAAAGTATTTATTTAATCTCTATCTCAGGTAGTGGAGCAAATAATGGAGTTTTTGTCTATTATCTAATTGTGGTAAATTAATTTTATATAAAATCTCTATAGTCTCATTTGATATATTCTATGATTTACTATATAATTCTGAATAAAATTTAAAAATTTGACAATTTATATCCATTGACATTTTATACATTTAATCTCTCTCTCCTGTAATAATTGGAACATTGCTCTTAAGCGATTAGCCAAGATCTTACCAGGATTTTGCTGTTCTCCCGGAATTTCTGTCATAAACATTTTATCATAAATTCTGTTCGCTGTGATAAAGCTGTTAATTCATATTTCTGTGTCTGTTTTCTCTGTATGAAACTCTTGATGGGTATCAGCCCATATGAGTCCATTAATGTTTTGAATTTTTTCAATTTATTTTCCTTATTTTTAATGTCAGTCTTATATGGTCCTAAGCAATAAGAATTCTTAGTCAAACACAAGTTGTGGATTTTAGAAAGGCCTATTTTAATAAGTTGAGAGAAATGGTAAAGCAGATATCAAGGGAAGAGAAATTAAAGGCAGAAATGTTGCAGCTAGCTGAGCTTTTCTGAAAAGAAAAAGATACTGCTCAAACATGAGCAGTAGAAGAAAAATACAAGATAGCTAAAGATCTCAGTGTGGTTAAATAAGCAGCTATTTAACCATACTCAACAATAATTCATGAAGAACTTGAGACTACATGCTTCTTAAAAATAAAAACAAGGTAATGACCAAGGAAAGCTTCAGTTCATAAATGTGGGATAAATGAAAAATGAGGTAAATCTAATGAGTGGCAAAACCCAGCAAGGAAGGTTTGTTCAAATATAACAGTAGAAGGAGGAAAACAAATGAAGCATCGGGCTTATTTATTCCAAATGAAAAACCTTCATAGATCTCAAAGAGAATATAAAGGAACTCATATCCTATTTTGTTTATGTTTATGTCCACAGCAATCGTGTGAGACTAACTTTGTCTCCTTTGACAGGGTAGCTAGTGGAAAAGGGTTTGGATATGATTGCCTCAATTTCAGCTTTTTTAAGCAAGCTTTTTACAAGATTGCATGTGACATTCTCATTGACAAGCTGATTTGGATGGCAGTATGTTAAGGTGGGTCCATAAGTGGCTGACAAAATTACACACAGCATAAATGGCACTTCATTGAGCTAGAGAACTATTGGGGTCAAGCGGGGATCTATCAAAAGGCAAGTATTATTCAACATGTTATTAATGTTGGGATTGAGTTGCTTGTCCAATTTGCACAAAATTCAAAGCTCTGGCCAACATCCAGGAAGATTGAATGAGACTACAACTTAATCTCGAAAGATTAGACATCTCAGCAGAGAGTAACAAAATGCTCTTCAGCAGGGAAAATATAAAGTATTGCATTTAGAAAAGAGAGATGTATGGCATATATACAAGATGGCAGGATTTATAGCTTGAAAGCATTATGTCAGAAAAGGACTTGGGCCTAATCACTGATAGCCAGCTGAATGTGAGGTAGCTACTACCAGTAGGACTAATGCAATTCTGGGCTGTGTTATAAAAATGCAGTATTGTCAAATACAGGTGGAATTCTTATTCTCTCCCCTACTAATGAAACCACTTCTGCAGACCTGGGTATGATTCTAGACTCAACATTTCCATAAATATATTGATGTTCCCTTAAGAGGCTGACAAAGATTTTTTGACAAAGATTCTGTGATAAAAGGCTGGAAGAATCTGAGATGTTCAGCTTGAAACAAACACTGAGGGTAGACGTGCCAGTGTTCAGGTCCTTAAAAGGGTATCATGAAAAAGATATTTAGAAACTATGGTATTTCTATTATGGCATAAGAAAAAAATCAGAAATAATAAGTGCAAGTTGCAACTACAAATTCTGTTTAAAGAAAACCTTTTTGATAATAAGATCTGCACAGGAGAAGAATAGTCTGCCTAAAGAGATTATGGATTCTCTCTCTGAAGATTATTTTAAGAGGCCAAACATTCATTCATTCATTCTTCACAGTTTTGACTTGCCCATCTCCATCAGAGAGGGACTCTTGAGTGGTGTACAATAAAATGTTAAAATATAAAAACAGTTTTTAGAAATTTAGAGTTACCTCATGAAGGTGGGTTAATTTGTTTTCCTGTAACCTACAGAGAGTTTGACTACATCATCCTTGTGGTCCCTTCCAACTCTACAATTTTATAGCAGGTAGACTCTTGCTAATACTCAAAACATTTTTATAAAACCAGTTTCCAGAAGTAATTGATATGAATGTGTGACCTGGTTGAAGTGTATACTATCCTTGAAACTGTAACCCCATCATTTAGCATCTATTTCAAGTTCATGTTTATTTATTAAACTTACATAGATGTTAATCTCCAGACAAGACTCTGGGAGTTCATAAATAAAAAGATAGCAAACCAATCCAAAAAAACAGTGACTTTGGGTCAGTCACACACACTCATCCCAACCTACATCACAGGGATGTTGTAGGAAAAATAGGAAGGAGTGTTAGATCTGTTCACCATCTTTTAAAGTAATAAAGGCAGGATAAAAAATGAAAGATAGTTAAAAGCAATAGGAACTATACAACTATTTAAAGTGAAAGCAAAATTCATAACTGAGGTAATTTTATATCTAACTGTCAATCTAGCCACTGCACCAACATTACCATACCTGCCTATCATCATGCTTCTCAAATACAAAAGTATAGCACGTAATAAAGTACATTATTGGTTTATTAAATGCATTATTGTTTAATAAATTTATTTATTTGTTGGAATTTCTATGCCGCCCCATTCCCAGAGAACTCCGGGATACATTATACATTTATATATCAAAAGAGATAAATGCAGAAACTCCAGATTCCTTTCTATAAATACAATTTATGAATATACATCTGGGCATTAGTTTGTTAATAAATGATCATTACATTTGAAATGTTTCTTTTATAACAGCTGCTACCTGCCAAAAAATTTTGGGAACCAGATGATCCAGCAAAGGATGGACAAAAAGGGATATTTCTTGGTGATGAGTGGAGAGAAACTGCTTGGGCAACACCTCGTAAGTGATACTTGTTTAAGTCATTATGTAAACTATACAATTTAGGGTGGGAAAAGACTATTCCTAGGTTCAGTGATGGAAAAATCTGCATTGATTTAAGCTGTATTTATTTGCATTTTGATTTTAATATCTCTTTTTTAAATTTAAAATAGACCACTCCATGTCACAACCTATTATGGTTCAAAGAAAGCCTGGACATGTTTTTCATGGAACAAGTGAAGTAAACGCTGTCTTATCTCCTCGATCAGAGAGTGGTGGCCTTGGTGTGAGCATGGTCGAATATGTGCTAAGTTCTTCTCCAGCTGATAAATTGGACTCCCGGTTTAGGAAAGGAGCTTTTGTAAGTAACTTGTTTGTATCAATAAAAGTTATTGTAGGCTATTCTACAATATTACTGCCTGTTAGATTTCCCACATGCTGCCATGTAACTTAGCAACAAGTATATTAATTATTTTTGTTGTGGTCTCCAGAAAGCAGTGCTTTGCGCTAAACAAGATCTTATGAGTATACTCAACTGTTTCATGCTACCGTTGGGAAAATGACTTCAAAATCATATTTGTAACATGAAGTGTTGTATATAGATCTTCCATATGACCTCCAAATACTTTTCAAAGGCTTTCTGTTCATAATAAATCCTTGTAAATAGCTGTATTTATTATGAGAAAGAGCAAGAAGTCTTGCAAAAGGACACACCAAGCATAAAATGACATTTTGGTTATATGTTGTTCAGTCATTCAATGGCTTCCAACTCTTCATGATTTGATAAAGATAATTTTACTAAGATTGTCTATCTGTAACCGCTTCTTTGAGCTTATACCATTTTAATTTCATATGTTTTATAGTATTTCACTCTAGACAGTGTTACAGGGAAGAAAGGAGTACCAAAAACTGCCTCTCTTCACTGTCTTATGTGCAGGGTTAGATTCCTCTGGATCATCAAAACCTCTCACAACCGGAAAAAGCCACCCTTACTTTGTAGAAAATTTACCTTCAGCTAATGTTGATTTTTTTTCAGTTTTATCCTGAAAGCTAGCTTTATTTTATGTATGTACAACGCATTTTATTTAAGAATGATACCTGACAATCAAGGTAGTTTACAACATTAGTTGGATTTGGTAATGATACCATGTGGGTGCTACGTTTATTTTCTGCTAGATTCAGACCAAACATGTTTTTTTACTTAGGGCACTAGAGAAGCTGAAACAGATGGACCTGAGAAAGCAGACCAGAAAGGCAAGGTTTCTCCATTTGAGGAGGACAAGAACAGAGATCTTAAACAAGTTGATGATGACGATGTTACCAAAATAAATGGCAGAGGCTTGCCAAATGGAATGGATGCTGATAGCAAAGATTTTAAGTAAGGCTTAGATATTTGGGGGGTGGGGAGGAAGATATATCTGTTTTCAATAAATAAAATTTATGGATGTATGGGTTCAGGGTCAAAGTTTCATTTAGGTTTTGTGATACTTTGCATAAAGGTTGCCATCTTTATACATGTTAAGTTTTATTATGGGATCTGTGCAGGCTGTAATACAGATGTGTGTCCTGCTGCTATCACTAAACTTAATCAATGGAAATTGGAGTTTGGCAGTAACTTCTGGGAGGCTGTAAGTTGTCTGTTCTGCTAAAAAAAAAAAAAAAGTACCCCCCCCCCCCCAAGATGTTTCCACTCTTTTAAATTGTAGGTCAGTCTTCAAAATCCATCTTCAAGTAGAGAGCCTATTCTCAATCTTTGACACTACATTAAAGGATATGATTAATTTGTACTTTTTCTTTTCAAAATATTTTTTCCTTGGCCATGTTCATGGATGATCCATGGTTTTCTGCATTGATCAAGACTGGTTGTTCAGATCTACC
>JANHJO010004136.1:175727-185791 GCA_032468235.1 Pseudoxyrhopus heterurus
TGGGATTTGAAGTCCACAAGTCTTAAAGTTGCCAAGGTTGGAGACCCCTGCTTTAGCCTCTTGGATTATGATTTCTGCTTGCCTTTCTGAAAATGAGAAGTGGCAGCTCAGAAGTTATTAATGGTTTAAATGGAAAATTAACCATATGGTTACATATCCAATGAGCTTGCATTGCTCAGTATAACTTTTTGATTGAACTTGGCAGTCTGCATCTTGGGGACCATCCTCAGAGCTTCCTTTCTGCTTTTTTCGCCAGGCCGTGCTTCTCCAGACCCTGTCCCGGCACAGAGAAGAGCTGTCATCCAACTTCACAGGGCACCTCCCACTCTGGGGATAAGGCCATTATTCAGCAAAGAGCTTCTCCTTTTCCACTCCCTTCTCCTCCTCCGCAGGTGGGAAGGGTGGGAAAAGGAACAAGTCGCAAGGCCTTTCCGTGACAAGGAAAGACCAGCTGTTGATAACGGAGGCTTCCTCCCACCTGAGTTGCTGTGCAGGAAGGACCAGGAGAGGCAGGTCCAGACAAAAGCCCTAACAACTTTTCTGCCGGTTTCCTGGTGTCTGAATCAGCACTTATGCAAAAGGATGAGTGAACTGGAACACAAACTGCTGCAGCAGTTACAATCCCTTTGAAGCTGCTGATCAAGTAGCTTATACCTGGGTTCAATCACAACGGGTGATATCAGAACAGGGTAGGCCTTGGGGTTGAGGAAACAGGGTAGGCCTTGGTTTGGAGGCCAGAGATGTGCTTAACAGGAAATGCAAATCATGGCTGTCCAGTTTGAGAGCCAGTTTGGTCTAGTGGTTAAGGCTCCAAGCTAGAAATCAGGAGTCTGTGAGTTCTAGTCTGGCTGGGAAACTTAGGGCCAGTCACTCACTCTCAACCCAAATCACCTCACAGGATGGTTGTTACGAGGAAAGTAGGAGGAGGAAACAGTATAAGGTATGTTCGCTGCCTTGAGTTATTTATAAAAATAATAAAGGTGTCCCTTAGTGCCAGTTTCTTTTGGCCCCAGAAGGAGCAGGTAAATATTGTGACATTTCAAAGATTGTGAATTATAACCCCAAAGCCCGGTATTCCCAGCTTGCATGGCTAATAGTAGAGAATGCTAGGAATGGTAGTTCAGCAACATCTGATACACACTTGTCTAGTTTCGGTTCTAAACCGCATGCTAAGTTGAGGGTATATGCCACAAGCTGATGGAATTTTTCTGGAGGCAATTTTCCACAAAGATACCTATAGATTTACATTGTAAAAAGAGAGAGATTGAGGGTAAAGGAACTCAGTTCAAGTATACAGCAGGCTACCTCTAACACCACTATTTCAATCAGAATTCTTGATGGAAGTGGTATTGATATGGCCACCCCAAAATAATTATCCATTATATATCTTGCCCAATTATATTTTCAACAACATTCAAATTCACCAGATAAATACACTTACTTGGAACTTCAAAACTCTAGTGGTTATTCTACCTGATTCAGAAAAAAATTGTCTTGGGAAACCAGTTCTGAAGGACAAAACATATTTTAGTTAGTAGTAGTTATATATCAGTAAAATAAGTATAATTAAGCAAATTACCTCGTGCTCCCCACACAACCATGAAAAACAGGCCATGCGTAGCTTGGAGAAGTCAATGCTAATTTCCTGGCCCAATTTGCTATTGCCAAGTGTTCAGTTTTGTGCAGGAGATCAATTCATAGTTTGGTCCAACATTCTGAAAACACAAAGAAATGTTAGTGTGATTCTTCAAATAAAATCTGTTGGCCACACATACTCAGTCATCACTTTACGGGATTTATGCTTAGGAATACATCTGAAGATGAATGTTGTGCAGCTGTGTATATGTGTCATATATTTCAGTATACTTGCAAGACATTTTTAAAAAGTATGATTCTTCTTCATAAGAAAAACTCCCAAAATAGCGTCTATCAATGAGAACAACCATCTATTACTAAAAAAGAAGACAATTTAGAGAGAAGGCAGTAAAGACAGTTTACAGCTTAATCCCATATAGCTTATTGGAACAGAGCAAGCAGGGGAAAAGATAGCAATGTGTTGACCCATTTGTGGTAAAGTACCTTTTCTCAAAGTGGTATCTTCCAGAACTTTGGGCTACATTTCCCATCATTTCTGACCAAGCTGGAGACTTGTGAGCTAAACTATAAGGATAAGGATGCTTGATCTGTTTCACATCTGAATAAATCTGTTTAAAGTTCTCCAATTTTTAGTCCTCCAATTTTGACATGTGGAGCTTCCTCCCAGACTTGATTGCAAGAAATATGACTTTAGCAACCGAATAGTTAATGTCTGGAATACTCTACCTGACTCTGTTGTTACTGCCTCAAACCCTAAAAGCTTCAACCTCTTACTGCCTACTGTGGACCTCACCCCCTTTTTAAAAGGTCTGTAAAGGGGGCGTGCATAAGCGCACCATAGTGCCTACCGTCCCTGTCCAACTGTCTCCATTTACCTATATATACTCTATATACGTTTTTGTTTATATATATATTTTTATATACGCTTATGTTTATGTTCATAATGTACCAATATATATTTGACATAAAAAACAACAACAATGACTTTGATACAAATAAGGATCCTGTCCTGTCTTGGCAGTTTCTCTGCCTTCCCCCTATGGTCACTTAACTCACGACTCTGGGCAGCTTACAAACAACTAAAAATAATCATTAAAAAAGCAATACAAATCAAGTCAAACAAAGCAACTGGCAAATGTGCCCAGGGTTAGGATGACTCAAAACTCTGATTTTCTCTGTTAAGCAGAGATCTTACCAGAACCCTATATACCCGTTTATTTAAGGAGGAGTTATCCAAACTGAATTTGTTGGCTTATATATATTTTCCTGAAAAAGTGTGAACCAGTATTGACAAGCAGGAAACAGCTAGGTGTGAAATGAAAGATTTTAGGAAGGAAAAAATAACTAGGCTCTACTGTGCCAAATTGGAGTTGCCAGCTGCCCTAAAACAAATTGCCCATCTGGATTTATCAGCCAGACATTCTTGGTTCTGATTGAAATGGCATGTGGCCCTTGTCAGCAACTCCTTAAAGTCACACTGCCACCACAGGAAAAGATGCACAGTGTAAATATTTAAGGACTAGAAAATGGACACGTGATGGATATAAGTGCAGCGCGGTTAAAAATGTCTTATCTCAGGGAAACTCATTTAGATTCTAAGCTCCCACCAGGGGTGTTAAGTCTGGAATTGATAAGAGCCAGTTCCCCTTTGTAGATATGCAAAGGGCCATGAAGTGGGGGAAAACAACAACAACAACAACCCAGGCGCCTATTCAAGAGTCATAATTTCTGCTTGCTGTTCAGTAGATCATAGACTTGAGTGACCTTCACTCCCAGGGAAGAAATGATTATTATCCTGAGAGGAATTCTTGCAAATAGGAAGTACCAACCCCATCCTACGTTTTCCCAAGAGCTGCTAGAAGAAACAATGAACCACAACAGTGTTTTTCTCATTTTTTTCCCCCTCCTGGTATGGCAAAAAAATAAAATCCAGGGACATGGTTCAGTTTGCAACAGCACTAAACTTCTGTTCTGGCTCATAATCCTCATTTATGCTCATCCCAATCTGGAACTCTCCCTAAATGCTTGCAATACATTTTCTATCACCCTCAGACACTTGGCCCGTTGATCTTGTTGGCTGGGGATACGTAGTCCAAAACATCTGGCTTCCATCCTGATCAACATTAAATCACAGGAAATGTCAGTTCCTGATTGCAAACTAGCAGCAGACACCAATGTCAATATGTACTTTTTCTTTCGCTACAGTGCAGGATCTCTCCAGCACCTCCAAGGTGACACACGTTTTTCTAACTCAACCTGTACAGCCAGAAAAGCCGCTATTGGAAAAGTGTAGAAGGCAAAAGGTATTTATGCTACAGTAGTGATATGAAATCAGCAGCTCACCCCACCCCCAGCACCCAGAGAAGGTTCAAGGAAAGCCTTAATTGCTGCAGTTAGGCACCTATTTCCAGACACCTCCGTCCCATCCTCTTCCTCCTCCTCCTCCTCCAATAATGCTGCCTGGAAACCTAAAACTGCAATGGTCCTGCAGTAGGGAAGGAACACTAATTCACGAAAATACTGTGTGGCAAGGGGAAGAGATGCTAGAGTCCCTGCCAAAATCTTTTTTTTTTTAAATAAAAAAAGGGTGGTAAAGGAATGGAGCAGAAATAATCTGGGTTAGCATCACAAAGCAAATGGCACAGAAGGTGCTGTGCAAATATCTAAGGCAGGGGGTATCCAACCTGGACAATGTGAAGATTTGTGGACTTCAACTCCCAGAATTCCATGGCTGAGGAATTCTGGGAGTTGAAGTTCACACCTCTTCAAGTTGCCAAGTTTGGACACCCCTGATATAAGGTATTGTCTTAATCCAAGGTAGCCTTGGCAACACTTTTCAGAAGCAGTTTTCCCTTACCTCCTTCCTAGGGCTGAGAGAGAGGGGGAGAGAGACTGCTCAATCACCTAGCTGGCTTTGTGTTTACAACTGAACTAGAACTCAAAGGCTCCTGGTTTCTAGCCTAGTGCACTATATCAGACTACCTCTTACGTTCTTGATCTAGAATGGCTTTGTGGACTGTATAAGGTCCACTGCTACATTTGTTTAAAAAAAATAAAGAAACCCTGATTGATATTTTGCATAGGAAGCTTCTTGAGGATCCTGTATGTTGCCTGCACGGATGGTGGTACATATTGATAATATATTAGTCTATTGTAGTGATCTGTCTAACTCTAAACCATAAGCTGCCTGGCTTCATACACTATTTGAAGCTATAAACCATGTTTTTAAGCCAGAATGACTAGATTCACACAACCAGTCAGCAAGAAACCAGTTATATATCAACCATTCTTACGTCCTGAGAGTAAGTGACACCTTACCAGTGTGTTCCTTTACCCTGTTTCTTGGTTAAGCCAAGAAATGCTGAATTGTAGTGTAGTGGCTGCAATGTTTCCAAGAAGTCTCCCTTGCCAAACTGTCCTGTCAACCATAATTCACCAGATGGACCTCAGATGATTAGCCTTCTCAGCTTTCCATCTGTAATACCTTAAGAACAAGAAGACTGACTGGTTCTTGTCAGGATTCCTAAGTGGTATCCATGGGAAGGGCAAGAAACATCAACAAGTGTTGTTTAATTATTAGTAGCAGAAGGATTAATATCATATCTGACCTCTGATTGGGAATTCTTGATTCCTTCATCCCACACATTATCTCTGCCTCCTTTTCTCCTTGCAATTTCTCTGTTTAGCCGGCATGCTAAAGAAGAAATATTAGATACCAAGATACCAAGGTGTCCTACTCATGTTGTTCAAATTAAAAATGGGTGTCAACTTGGATACTCAGGGACTGTAATCAACAAGAAACAAAAGACATACCGGTAACATCCAAGTTTAAAGCATTCTAAGATGGCAACCGTTCTTAGGCCAGTCTGAAACATGGACTGCAAATGGCTGGAAATGTCTCCCAATCTAGGTTTTCTTAGTAGATTGTGCACCTTCCTCTATCCTTCCATTTCTCATCCTATATTTAGCCATTACGCACTATATGATGACTAGGTTCCCACCATGTTATATTTATTGTTTTAATGTTTTATGTTGTTTTATGTTATAAGCTGCCCAGCGAGATAGTGAGATGGGCAGCCTATAAATTTGAGAAATAAATAAAAATAAAATAACAAAATTTGCTTCTGACTCCATGCTACTGGAACCCAATTTCCATTATGGTTTATGGTTTGGCACCTATGTCACAAATAGGAACACCACCTTGGTTCATTCCCAACTCCATATCCCCCGCTCTCTTTCTGTGTATGTGTGTGAATGTGTGTGTGTGTGTTAAAAATAAGCAAATATATTGAAAGCTAGCATGATGGAAAGCAAAGCTCCAGCCTCAGGAATTTATCAGAGTGCTTCTGGAATGTATAAGTACACCAGAGTCATTCTTAGAAAATCAAGATGGTGAGAAATTGCAGTCAAAATTGCTCTGTAAATTCAGAAAAAAAAAAAAAATTGAGAGCATTCTGGAAGGCAAGAATAGGTCTTGAAAGCAATTTCAGCAATACTGTGTCCCCCCATGGAAATTGCGTTTTCTAAATTTCAAATATGCTCTGTGATCCAGACTCCTGGCTCAGTATGTTTATTAACCTAGCCAATTCATGGTTAACCAAAGCATGCCTTGGCACATGTGTGCATCCATTTTTCTTCGTGCCCATGCTGAGGAAGTCCACTTAGAAATGCTGACCGTGTAGGCTTTTTGTCAAAACCTCCAAGTTCTTTCCCATCATCTTTCTTCTCTCGCCACCCATTCTCTGTGTACAAGAAACAGCATGCCTCTACACTGAGAAATGACTCATGAAGATCAGGACTCCAGACAGACTCTCTGGATAATTAAGCTATATATTCTGTTTAAACAGAAACAGACTTATACCCAAGAGAGAATTAAAAATAGGAGATCCTCAGAAGTTTCAATAAAGGAAACGGGAAGGTAATTTTATAACGAATGGGGCAGGACCTCGGCACTATAGATATTGTAGTCAGGCATAGCTCATCTATTAACAAATCGACCAAAGCCTGATCACCAGGGTGCAAATTATACTGTAGAAGAAAACTGTTGTATTTCTCCTTTTCTTTTTTCTTTTTTTGAATTTTTTTTATTAATTTTCTATTAATTACATTTCTTAGTGCTTAATAAACATTGTGTTGTCTGGGTATTTAGTTTGCTGATCAATATAGATTACATTCTTAATCTCCACTCCATTTTTCCAACCACTGATAAAATAGATCCCATGTTTGATACTATTCTGTGTCTTCTTTGTTTAATTTTCAATGTCAATCTATCCATTTCTGCACAGTCTAGTATCTTCTTAATTATCTCTTCATCTCGTAGTGTTTTTTCATTTTTCCAATATTGTGTGAATATAATCCTCACTGCTATTAAGACATGTAATATTAAATACATACTTTTCTTATCAAGTTTTTCTGATAAACCTAATAAAAACAGTCCAGGTTTAAAATCTACATGTTTTCCTCTTTTGTAGCCACCTGTGTATCTTTGCCCCAATTTTTTTTGCTTTAACATACGATAAAATGTGCCTGTTTTTTGGTTACATTTGCTAGACATATTTTTAAATGTTTTAGCTAACCTAACAGGTGGTAGATGCCATCTATAAAACATTTTATATAAATTTTATTTATACAAAGTTGCCATTGTTAATTTATAGTTCCTTTCCCATAAATTTTGCCATTTCTCTAGTTCTATGTTATAACCAATTCTACCATTGTGTCTTTTATTTGTTCATTTTCCATTTTCAAATTTAGTAAGAACTTATATACCTTCTTAATTAATTTCTCATCAGAATTCAACAATGTCTGATCAAAAGGTGTTTGTCCTTTATAAAAGCCATAGTTTTTCATGTCTAAATCATATCTAGATTGTATTTGCAATTGAGGCCACCATGATAGTATAGTACCCTGGTCTTCAAGCTCTTGCTTCGATTTTAATTTCCCTTCAGTGTCCAAATACCTTTATTTGTCACAATTTTTTCAAACTTCACCAGATTTGGGTATGTAAAGGCTTCCATTGTTGAGGCCCATTCTGGGATTTTCAAGTGTATTTTAAGATATTAGTGAGTTTCTTATACAGTGATTTTGAAAGTATCTATGTTACTTTCAAATGTTACAGAATCTAAAGAAAATAGACGGTTTGGACTACCAGATTAGTTTTTATATTACCAAGCATATATGATAACATGGTTAAAAGAATGGATAACCCTCAGACACAAAAGATTGTTATACTTGAAGGACATGACTTACAACTGGGATGGCATGTCGTCCTATGGTATGAGAAGAATAAGATCCATAGATACTTTCAAAATCACTGCATATTCTCCTTTTCATGTAACCTTTTTGGAAGTGACTGCTAGAAACAGATTACTGAGCTAAGGTTTTGGGAGTGTTCAGAAAGTCTGCTGGGCATGGGGACTGACAGGAAAGAGGCAAAACGCATTTGACAGCTATCAGGCTAGCTAGCCGATTAGGGTTGCTAAAAAGAAGAGCATGTTATCACCCAAAAGGGAAATTATGAAGAATGTGGCTTTTGGATTTCGAACCCCTTGAAGCAGCTCTGCTATATGTTACATGGAAAGAAGAGGGAGGGGCTTAGCCTGAAGGCATTGGCTGCATTTTAAGCCACTGGCCAAATCTCTCTCCCACAGCCTTCTTAAAATTATTTATTTATATCCCACCATTATTATTTTTATAAATAACTTACGATGGTGAACATACCTAATATTTTTCTTCTGCCTCTGTACTCCTTACAATAACCCTGTGAGGTGGGCTGAGAGAGAAAGAGTGACTGGCTCAAGGTCACCCAGCCGACTAAGGTGGGACTAGAATTCAGAGTCTCCTAGTTTCTAGTCTGGTTTTTTAACCACAAGACCAAACTGTCTCTTGTTGCTTTGTCCCCCGCATCACTGGATTTGATCCATTTTCAACCCCTCGCCAAATTTGGCGTAGCTCTCTTCAGAGTAACTCTGGAGAGTTACTTTGCTGACAGACAGTCAGAGACCAAAACTCTTTTCCATGTAATTTCTCCCCATAGTTCTATCTGGGATGGAAAGAATAAATAGAGAGTGCACAGATTTGTTTAAAATCTGCATAGACTAATTTGCAGGCACAGGTACAAATGTAGAAATGAAAATGTGGTAGATTTGAACAGAAATATAATATACATCTGCTCCGGGGAGACTTGTAAGCAGGTGACTTGCATTTTATCCCATCTGCTCTCCAGGTGGTAACCATTGATGAGTTCCTTCAAGGATCCTGCTCGGTTTTTTTTCTTCCTACTTGATGGTCCTTTCTATTTAAACTAGAGTGGACTGGACTATCCTTTTGAATGTCTTTACACAGCCCTTCAATAACGCAGCCCTATAAATAAAAGACTTGGACAGATGGCAGATGAAATATTGCATTCTCTCACTAGATAATGAGAAAGACAAAAAGTATTTTTTCCCTTCTGTTCTGACTAAATATAATGAGTAACCAGTTATTGAAAAGAAACCATAGCAAAGAATGTTATTAAAGGAGTGAGGATTTGTCTATATATAAATACATAGTGAGGCAAAGTACTGCTTGTCAGTTTTTTAATGAAACTGAATTTATCTGTTGTGGCAAGAAGAAATAAATGTCTACAGCTTTCTTCAGACATTGAAACTCTATTTTTTCCCCTATAATAATAATACTCAACTGTTAGAAGAACTTTTATAATGGGTTTGTCATTCCAAAACAGGAATATGGAATTTTAGGAAAAATGAAAAATTGAAGAACTTATATTTACATGCAGTATATGTATTTTTTTCATACATGTAGTACTCAACTTGCAACCATTCATTTAGTGACTGTACGAAGTTACAGGGACATAGGACGATTATTTACACTTATGACTATTGCAGCATCCCCATGGACATGTGATTAAATTCAGATGCTTGCCAACCGGCTCATATTTATGATTGTTTCAGTGTCCCGGAGTCATGTGATCACCTTTTGCAGCCTTCTGACAAACAAAGTCAATGGGGAAGTCAGATTCACTTAACAACCGTGTTACTAATTTAACAACTGCGGTGATTTGCTTAACAACTGTGGCAAGAAAGGTCATAAAATGGAGCAAAATTCACTTATCTATCTCCCTTACCAACAGAAATTTTGGGCTGAATTGTGGTCATAAGCCAAAGACTACCTGTTTTCATGCCATTGAACAAGAAATATCTTTCAGATACACTGATTGTTTCAAAAAGTCCTTTAGAATGGAAAATTAGGTTTATGTTTGCAAGAGTTTCATGTTAGAGAGAAAAGACAAAAAAGGGAAAGAAAGGGTTAGAATTGCAACCATAAACCCCTAATTTCCCAACAACCAATAAGTGCTTCACAGAATAGAAACTTTCAGGGAGCTGCAGTGGCTCAAAGTGGTAAGAACAAAGTACTGCAGTACTGCAGATCAGCAGTTTGGCTGATCGAATCCCACCAGCTCCAAGGTTGAC
>JANHJO010004136.1:317048-333321 GCA_032468235.1 Pseudoxyrhopus heterurus
GGGGGGGAAATCGTCTCATTCGGCGTTCCGTTTGAAGAGGAAGAGGAGGCCTGGCCGCCGCCAAAAGAACAATGACGTTCAAGCGGAGCCGAGATCGTTTTTATAGTACTCGCTGCTGTGGTTGTTGTCATGTCCGCACCGGGACTATCATTTTGGGGACCTGGTATATGGTAAGAGTAATATAACAGGAAAGGAAGAGAAACGCTTGTGGTTTTTGCGCATGCGCGGGCGAAAATGGGGCTAAAGGGGGAGAAGAGTGGATTGAGGGGTGAGTCGCTGAGCTGCGTTTCCTAGGGCGCATGCGCTTCCTCTTTGGGGGTTTTTTTTTTCCCGCGTGCTCCGGGACTTTTAGAGAGAAATGAAGTTTCTATCAATAAGTTCTTGCAAAGGGAGGGAAGCGGGTTTCCTTAAAGTTGATGCTGAAGAATTACTATGTCAAATTTCCAGTAGCCTCTTAATTCATCTTACAGTATTACGTTCAGATGCTTGCACTACTTCAGAGAAGGGCATGGGATTGCAGACTTAACTGGACAGTGGCAGTAAAGTTTAAACTCTGCTCTTGTTTGAACTTCCTCTTAGAGGAGAAGGAGAATTGTGTGTGTGGTTTGCAGGGACGTGTAGCAAGATTTGTGTGGGGCGGGGCGGGGAGGAAAACACTTGAACTCCAGTATGGCATTGTTTTTTTGAACCTCATGGTCACCAATTTTAAGTCTCTCTTGCCCCTATCTTAAAGCTGCTTGCTTTCAAATGGATGATACAAAACTATGATGAAAACTTCACGTAATTCAATATTCTGTTCCCCAGACAGGTTAACTAAATGCTTCTAGAAAACCTGTAGGCAGGAAGTGAACAGCCCTCCTCCTCTGTTACTTCCCAACAATTCATATTTAGTGGCATTGCTATCTCTGAATCTTTAATATCCCAGGTGGTTTTTAGTATAGGCTTACAAAAGTTTGTTTGGCCTCCTTTTTAACATGTCACTTATGGCTCCTTGCCACTTCTTGCTGCAGAAATTACTTCCATAGGAATATATTAAAAGGGGGGGGGTTACTTGCATGGAGGACCTTGTTCTGTTAATGAGTGGGAGGTCAACTTTTCTTTATTTAATGAAAACATATATGAAAAAAATCTATACAGGCAGTCCTTGCTTACCAGTGGTAATTGACTCTTCCACCAAATACCATTGTAAGGCACAATGTCACCTGAGTGCACTGAATTATGCCAGCAGTTCTGGCAGTCCCAGTTGCTTCTTAGGCAACATGTGGTCAGGACATCTTGCAGTCATGTAATTATTGGCGACCTCCTGCCAGCTTCTGTATTGACTTTGTAGTCCCAAAGGTGTTTTTTCAAAAAGCAACTGGACTTTGTTTTTCCTAGAAGACGTTTCGCTTCTCAACCAAGAATCATCTTCAGTTCTAACAGACAGTACTGAAGAAGATTCTTGGGTGAGAAACAAAACGTCTTCAAGGAAAAACAAAGTTCAGTTGCCTTTTCAAAAGGCACCTTTGGGACAACCATGACTTAGATGACTGAAAATCTCCATAAATATTGACTTTGTATTGGTACCTATCAGTACGCAGTTAATATTTAGGTATGTGCTTGGATGCTTTTAGTAAAAATTAAGAGCTTAAAATAGACAATAAAACATTTCAAAACATTGTTTTTTAAAATGGGCCTAAAATAAAGGAAAACAAATTGGTAACATATTCGCTAATCTAATGTACTTCAGGACTGAAGTAGCAGCTCTAATTCTGATTTATGAAACTGTAGGTGAGAGCACCTGGCTGATCATATTTGGGCTCAGAAGTTAACCAGGTTCAGGTTTACTTATTGAATGAGAGATTATTGATAAATACAAGATGGTAGGCTAGATTGGGAAGTTAAAAAACAACTAGGCAGAAGATCTAAAGTTTAGTTGACAAAACTTCATGAATATTATTCATGAGATACCAGGAGTCAAGCAAGATTTTGCATTGATTTTATTCCACTTTATCTGAGGAAATGTTGATTTTTAGCCTTGCTTTTTAAAAACTATATATGGCATGAGAGTGATAATGAAATGTAATTTTATGAGTTTTGCATGTAATTATACAGGTTATAAATTATATCATGTATGCTTCTGTGGACACACAAGAACAGATTTGTACTTCTGTGGACTGACAACAGATTTACAGTTCTGGGAGGAGGTTTAATGAAAGGAAGCTGAGCCAATTTTCAGTATAACTACTTTTCCTTCATAAGAAAAAATTAGAAGCTTTGTATTGTTGATATACAAGTTAGTGTTGGCCTGAATTCAGCTTAATACTTTGTGTTCCCTTTCCTTTTAAGTAAGGGATTGGATTTTCATACTGACTGGGAGGAGCTATTTAGGCAGTGGAACAGTTCCCATGCAGTAGATTACCTAATTCCTTTTGTGTTCCTTTAGTATGTCTGAAAGATAAAATTGTACTATAGCACCTAACCATGTGGGAATTCCTAAATGTTTAATTTACTATTTCCTTTGAGATCCACACAGTCCATCTTGCTGCTCTTTCGAATTTAGTGCAACAGAGACCAAGAGACCCAGAAAATTGGTGCTACTTCAAAGATATATCCATCAGCTGTTCAATTTCAGCCCTATTGATAACAGAATCTGAAGAATCCTTGAAATAGTTCTTAGACTAGAAGGAAAGTAAAAACTGGTTTCAGCTCTTTTCAGCTATTTATAGATTAAATAGATATGTAAAGAACTGTATTCTTTTAAAACTAGTAGTCCTTATGCTGTCAGACATTGATATTACTAAGTCCAATATATTGAAGGCATCTGATCTAAAATGAGTTAGTTACTTGTAATACTTTTGGTGATTAAACTGATAGCTTTCCACAAGGATGAAATAGCTGTAGGACAGTTAAAAAATGAATGAGAACAAAAGTTGACTTCAGTTTGGTGGTCAATTTTACATTGAGAGAAGAATTTTTATTGTCCAAATTTGAATCTCTGGTCTGTGTAGGTAAAGCTTTGTATTCTGTTTAGAATAAAATAATGGTATTATGTGCCATTCTTGTAGATTACTAAATTAACTAAAGGTACATTTAATTGCTATGAATACAAACTTTAGATAGCATACTCTCAGAATTTTATTCCTGAACAATGGATTTTTCCTGTTTATAGGAAAACTCGTATACAATACGTGGAAAGGCAGTTCTAAAATACTGTAGTATCAAAAAATTTAAATGTAATTAAATTTTAAAGCTTTTCTCTAAACTTCGTTTCAGAAAAGCCTAATCTGCTTTTGTATTTGCTATAGTTTGAATCACTGCAAATAAGGTTATATTAAATAGAAGTTTTATAATACAAATTTTTTTGTTTAGATTTCTTTTCCAATGTGGAGATTCAATGCTTCTGTTATGTAATAGTGTTGGCTATAAAGATTGTTGCAGGTCTTATGTAACTGGGTTTAATTACAGTAGTTTTTAATACTTGATAATTATTGGGATTGTATCTCTAACAATTTTTGAACCTTTCCTGAAGACCTTTGCTTACAATCCCAAGGTAATGAAACTCAGTGATAGTTATATAATAAACAAGGAAGAAAGAGCATTTCAAAGCTACAAGCCTTCCCCCTCAGGACAAAATAGTCCTTAAGTAGCCTTATAGTGGTAGCTGAAAAGTGAAAAAAATATTTAATCTATGATCATCTGTTTTAATCTGGAAAGTTGTAGTATCAAATGAGAGATATGTCTCTGATGGATAAAATGTGGAGAAGCGTTCATTGGTTGCTTGTAATACTATGCTGTTCATGAGGCATTTTTGTTTGTGTTACAGATTAAAATAAATTCTTTAAGCTAAATTAAGCTAACTAAATCTTTATTAAATGCTGCAGAAGAACCCTGTAGACTATTATAAAACCATGTGTCACGTCTTTATGTAATTGCTTTGCAATTATATGTTCTGAAAAATTTGGCTTTATCATCACAGTTGGTTTTCTGGAATATATTGTATTCTGTAGACGTGGCCTAAACTGTTGTTCCATGTTCCTTTGAATTTTTTATGGAATATATTTTTTAAAATTATCCATATTGACTTTTGAAAGCTTACCTTTAATTTTAAAACAACTGAAATTTACAGGAAGGGAGAGAAGTTGACAGGCAATTTTTTCCAAATTTTAAATATGTTGGATATATCATTATTTTTCATTCTATTGAAAGAACTGGAGAAAATTTTGCTCTTTTTTAAATCTATTGATGTAAATATTACTTTTATCATATTTGGTTTCAAAATACAATTAAAATAATTCCTATTGAAAAAGTCACCTGCAAATCTTTTTGGTTACTATATTACTATTAATTTTCTTTACCTTAAACATTTATAATTCAAATTTATAGCTATGATGGTTTGCATCTTGATGATTGCTGGCTGCTTTGAGCCCTTCATGAGGCAAGGGCTGCAGGATCAAGGCACTGATAAAAGTTAAGGAGGCTGTACCCACAGATGGATTTTCTTATTTTTTTTTACCTTGTGTTTATAGAATGAAATTTTAGGGTTTTTAAAAAAATTTTTTTAAAGTATATTTAGGATTGTTGAGGGATTCCTTTGCAGTTTCCATGAATTTCTTTTCTCAGAATTGTAAATAATTGTGCTATTGATTTGCAGAAATTCCAATCTGATCTTTGCCAATGCCACTCTGGAATTCAGGCACAAAATATTAATCACATTGTAGATTTTTTAAAAATATGTAATACAATATGTTATTTTAAATGCATGTATTATACATAGGATGGCATGGTGATTTAATATAGCAATTAGATTTATATACCACTTATCAGTGCTTTACAGCTCTCTGTAAACGGTTTACAGAATCAGCATATTGCCCCCAACAATCTGGGTTCTCATTTTATCGACCTCAGAAGGATGGAAGGCTGAGTCATCCTTGGAGCCTGGTGGGATTCAATCAGCCAAACTGCCGATCGGCAAGTTTGCAGAGTAGTCTGCAGTACTGCATTCTAACCACTGTGCCACCACAGTTCATTTAAAATCTCAGTAAATCCCCTCTTCTAGGTAATCCCCAATAAAAGATAATTAGACCTTATGGTTTCCATTGTTGATACTAGAGTGTTTTTTACTGCTGTATTATGAGCAGGCTGTGACTGGCTGAATCCCAGCAGAATCTCTTCCCTTCTATCACTTGATTGACTTTTTAATGAGGAAGAGGTGAAAACAGGAAGAACACACGATTTGGAATAGAGACTCCCTGTCCTTTCCCATATTATATAGATAATACACATTCATATGTTGGAAGTCATCAGTCCTGATATTACCTTTTGTTGCTTTGGGTGCCTTTGAGTCATTGTTGACCTTGGACAATTGCTGGACAAGTCACTGCAGTTTTCTTGGTAAGGATTTTCAGAAGTGATTTACCATTACCTGCTTCCTAGGCCTGTCAAAGTGATTGGCCTAAGGTCACCTAGCTGGCTTTGTGCCTAAGGCAGGACTATAATTCTCTGACTCCTAGTTTCTATGGTGATCCCTTAACTGCTGCAACAGACAGCCTCTGAGTTGATATTGCCTTAGCCTTTTCTTCCCTCCCTCCCTCCTTTTCTGGCAGTTTGAATAAACAAATCCACTAATACTTTTAGGCATGCTTGTTGCTTTGTCTTTGAAAAGGCTGGGAAATATGCCTGCAATAATGTCCTATTAATGCTTTTGCTTTGGAATTAAGGGTAATGTGAAAGCAACATATATTCCTTTCTACAAATAAGGTATTTTTCCCACCTTCAGCAAAGGCTAGGTTTACCGTGGTCTCTGAAAAAAAGCCTCTGTGCTCTCTATTGCAGTCTCTGTGTATGTATAGAAAAGTTAGTAAATTCATCATTTGACAATGCACATTTACAGCTACTCTTGCAATCAACAGAATATTGAAGTTTGAACTGCGCTATAAAAGGATATATGTAGGCTGGAGTTCTGAACTATTTTAACGTAAACATTGAACTGTCTTAAATTAGCAATTGTTTTATTCATAAATAAATGTAAAGGATTTATAGATATATGTATATCTTGCAGGTGGTGAATTTGTTGATGGGTATTTTACTGACAGTTGAAGTGACTCATCCCAATACTGTGTCATCTGTAGATATCCAGTATGAGGTTATTGGAAACTATTATTCCTCTGAGAGGGTTGCTGGTAGGTATACATTTTAAAGGAGTAACATTTGAATATTTCAGAATGTATGTATTAGAAAAAGTTCTTAAAATATTCCCTCAATGTTTACATTTGTGAGATACATAGAATGAAACATCTTGGTTTGTGGTTTGACTTACTGGGAAAACCATAATTTGTTTGTCATTGAACCATTGCTTGGTAGTAGAAAGTGTCATTTCCAATGCCTGATAAAAATGCAAAAATTGCAATTTCTGTAATGCCAACTCCTACCTGTACAACAGGTGGTCCTCATTTAATGACCATTCGTTCAAAGACTTTTTGAAGTTATGGCACTGAATGAATGATAATTATGACAGGTCCATGAAGTGTAGGCCGTTACAGCAAAATTCAGTCTACATCCCAATACTAACCAGTGCACCAAATTCTTGCAGTCCCTAGTTCTAATTCTAGTTCATTTAATTGCTGAATTAGATGTATCAGTAAGATACATTCCACTAGCATGTAGTGCAGGTGGTTTGTTTTAATTCATTTTTATTGTTAAAGGAATTCTTCATATTTTTCCCCCCACCAGAAAATGCCTGTGTTCTCTTTGCCATCTCGCTCCTCATGTTTACAATCAGTGCTATGTTGGTGTATGGAGCAATTACTGTAAGTTTTACTTGAATGATTCTAATTTCTCATCATTAGTGGTTTTCTTTTTCTCTTCAAGCGTAACACATTATTCTCGTTTTGCATTTTTAGCATCGTGTCAGTTGGCTGATTCCATTCTTTTGTTACCAACTCTTTGACTTTGTTCTCGGCTGTCTCATGGCTATAAGTTCTCTGACTTATTTGCCAAGAATAAAAGAGTACCTGGAACAACTAGTAAGTTTCCCTGACAATAATCTTAATCGAGTAATGGGAGGTAATGTAGTGAGCTATGCACAATTCATAAGCTTAGCAAGATCATATGAACTGGAAGAGATAAAGGCTATATGGCATTCTTAGTTCTTAATCCCAGTACATCTTACATTTTTAGAATTTCTTCTCTTTGAAACTGGCAAGGAGAATTAGTTGTCCTAACTCCAGGCTGGCAGACCCAGTCTGCACTTATTTAGAAAGTAGAGACCTTCAGAGTAAGCTTTTCTCTATGCTGGTGACACCTATTCCTGGCAGAAATACCAATTATGGTAAATATGCACCCATGGAATATTATGCCAGTATGCCTGAGATTTCTAGGAAATATGAGGTCTTTAAAATGGAGGATCTTTCTTTGCCGTCGAAGAGGCCCTGCTGCTGCATAATTGGAACTCTTAACAAAATATCCACATTTAAGAAAACCTCTGTCTATATAAATTGTGTCTTGAAATCTGAGATGAATATCAGTTTCTTTAACTGACACAAACATTTTTGGATCCTCATATATATATATAGTTCATGGCCCCTGCTTCAATGCTACCAAAATTCCTGTTCTTCCCTTCCTCTTTCTAAAGGAGGTTGTGCCATATCACACTCGGATGACCTCAGTTAAATTTTCCTTCCATGGTTTAAAGATAAGGAATTCTTGTAACAGTTGCAAGCTGTAAGGGTAGTGTGCAAAAACGTCCCACTGCCTCCATCTGCTTTGCTTCATGACAAAATAGCCTTTAAAAAAAACCTAAACAATCCATGTCTTTTATTCTGGACTAATTTTCACAGGTTTAGAATAGTTTTTTCTGGATACCAAAGAACCTGATAGTGGAATCTGTTTGTAATAACTGTATTACTGTTTCTTTTTCTAGCCAGAATTCCCGTACAAAGATGACCTTCTTGCTCTTGATTCAAGCTGTCTTCTGTTCATTGTCCTATTGTTCTTTGTTTGGATCATTATTTTAAAGGTCAGTTTTTGGATACTTTAAAATGTATCTTTTAAGGGATATGAATTTCTCATTCATGTCTTAGTAATTAAAATTAAAGCATATAATTTGAGCTTCTTAGCTGTCATTCCTGTTATTTGTTTGAGTGATTCTTTGGTTCTTTTCCCTGTAGTTCTTTAACTATACTGAGAGTTCAGTTATGATTGGTTAAATGTTTCTGTTCCCTCTTATCACATATTTATTTTATTTATATGCACTGTCTTTTGCATACACATTTTGCCAATGGTGGCGTTCTTTTCAGCTAAACTGAAAGTATTAACATATATTCTGATATATTGGAGGATTTTGAAGTATCACCAATTTAGAGGGGTGCTGTAGTTATAGCTGTAGCTGGCTTAGGTTATTAGAGAGCAGTGCAGCTGATTTGAATAGAAAAGTGTATTTAATATGTTGCCAAATAGTTATATATTTTGTGCTTCTGAAGTTGCTGTAATGCACAATTTTCTGCTGTTATGGTATGTTCAGATAGTGTTCTTTTTTTCCTCTTGCAGGCCTATCTAATTAATTGTGTCTGGAACTGTTATAAATATATTTGCAATAGAAATGTGCCTGAAATAGCTGTCTACCCAGCATTTGAAGCACCCCCACAGGTAAATGATTTATGAAATTAAACTAAGCTAATTTCTAGTTTGAAGCACTAGGGCTGTGATTATGGATATGTGTTTCATCTGAAGCAGCTTAATTTCTAATACACATTTTAATATACATTCATTTCTAATACACACTCAAAGAGTTGCATACATTAGATGGGGAATCATACAAATTGAATAAATAAATAAATAGATGCATTTATCCTTTTTATGCATTTATCCTTTAACGGATAAATGTAAATTTATCCATTAAAGCTACCAGTTGGATATTTTCACATAGACTTCCTCTATGAATTCAATCTTGGGTGACTTTGACATATTTTATTGGTTATATAAAGGTGGTTTACAGTTGTTGGTTTTTTTTGACTTTCTAGTTTAGCCTGTATCCTGAGTATTTCCTGGTTGTCTTCCATCCCAAGTCCTAATCAGGCTCAGTAATTTAGCATCTGTCCTTTATTTACTTACAAGTAACCAGAGTAGGATTATTAATTCAAATTTAGTAGAATGGTTCAGCCTGTAAGATGGCAGGTTAAAAGGTCTCAAACTACCTCTCCCAGAAATGCTGTGGATCTTTCACATCTTGGTCTCCTGCTCTGAGGGAGCAGCTTGGTGGTTCACAGTCCCAGTATCTATCTATCTTCATCTGACATCTTCACTGCTAATACCAATATCTCGGTGAGAAAGGATACTCACATGTTCTAATGATAAAAAGAATGAAAGTTCAAAAAGTGTAGTAATTTCAATCATGTGAATTCCTAGTTACATAGCTTAGCCGCTTTGTGACCAGAAGAGTCAGTCTTTCCTTCCCTCCTTAGGAAACAGATCGATCTTGCTGCAGATAAACAAAAAACTTTAGTTTGAAATAAAGAAAGATGAAATATAAAGAACATTTAAAAACCTTTAAGAAGGAAAAAAGATAAAGAGGTTAAATTCTAGAGCAGTTCAGTGCTGTAAAACAGCTTCTTGAGAGAACCATATAAAAAAAAAAAACAGTGATCTAGGCAAATCACAAGGTGTCAGAAGTCTGCTACAAATGGCTTGTCCTTTACCTCAAAGTCTGGTAAAAAGGTATTGCATAGATATTTCAAATTGATATTAAAGCTTAATATTGATATTCTTTAATTGATATTAAAGAAAATGATTATTTTTCAGATGGATACAAAGCTGCAATTGCAGATACAGTTCCAAGGTTTTTTTTTTCCCAGAGAAAATAATATTAAGGCTTGGGTAACACATAAAAATGATTTATAGCAATAGCACTGTATTTATATACCGCCTATCAGGGCTTGCAACCCCTCTGTAAGCGGTTTACAATGTCAGCATATTGCCAAATATTGTCCCCAACAATCTGGGTTCTCATTTTACTGACTTCAGAAGGATGGAAGGCTGAGTCAGCCTTGGAGCTGGTGGGATTCGATCAGCCAAATTGGGAAACTTAACACAAATTTCTGGGTGAACCTTTATTTTTAATGAAACTGAAGAAAAACCAGTTTTCTGCTTCAAGATTCCTTAGGTTGCTCCTGCTTCTTGGCAGCTCCTAAATTTGCTCTTGGGGCAATAGAAACATCTGTCCCTTATTCAGTCCCCACATTCTCCAGAGTTTCCCCTGCTTTTAAAATGACCATGGTTTTTTTCAGCAGAGGAAGGGCTGGAGTAATTAACTCTGCATGTGACGCCAAGGCATATCTCACTCAAGGGCGTATGTGTTCTGTCTAAGCCTGTAATCAGCACAGCGGGAGTGTGTGCTGTGAATGTTTGAGCTTGTTAACTGGCGAGGAAGCTACATTTACTACAAGAGATAGACATCAAGGCATCTCTTTCAAAAAATACTTAGAAGTGCAGTTGAAGTACACATATACTGCAGAGCAATGCATTTCTTTGAAATTCACCAATGATATGAAGTTCTTCGCATTCCTTACAGTTTGAGAGCTATTTCAAATTTAATCTGTGCTTACCACTACTCAAATAAGACAATTGTTAACAACAGAAACCACTTGGGTTTTAACTCATACTGTGTATACATAAAACCACTGATTTGGAATAATGAAGCAATTCATTCATAGTTTAATATTAGTTTTAATTTAATTTATGGAGGCAATTTGCCACTGAGGAAAGCCTGTTATTAAATCTTTTTATGAGATTTCATGAAAATGGTTTATTATTATTACAAATATTTTAGTTAAAGGTATATTGTGTCTCAGTATGGTCAGTCATCAGTTAATCAATAAAATAACTCTAACAATAATCTGTTTTTTTCTCTTACAGTATGTTTTGCCATCTTACGAAGTGGCAGTGAAAATGCCAGAAAAGGAACCGCCACCTCCTTACATTCCTGCCTGAAGCAGCCATATTTCTAGCAAAATAACTGTATAGCTTCATTTTTTATATTGTAAGATTGCTTAAATATTCAGGGTTTAGGAGCAACCATACAAGGTTAAGAGGCATTTGATATAACCTTACTAAACACAATTCATAAGGAAGTGGTTTTTCTCCTTCTTGCTAGCTTTAATTTTATTGATCTTCTTAAATCTCTTAAGTAATTCTTGCTGTGGGGGCTTTATTTTGTAATTTCAGCTTCTGCATACAACTCCAATTCTATGGATTTGTAATTTCATTTTGCTTCAAGAAATACATTTATTAAGTTAAGCAAGTTCTGGATATTACACATTTAGAAAATCAAGCATCTTGCAAGTATAGATTAGTTCTGAAGAGCAATCATATCATTAGCAAGATTTTTTTTCTTTTTTTAGTGTGGGAAAATTAGTTCCTATGTGGTGCACTGTTGCATATATGTATTTACCTGAAACGTTTTGTGTTACATTAGTTTTTACTGTGTTATCCCTATGCCCTGAAACAATATTTTTTAAAGCCTGAAGTTGGAATTAATAGTTTGACACTTTTTGTCATATGGTATGAATGCCGGAAAAGGACACTACTTTTGTCTTTTGCTTGCTTCAAATCTGTATGTATTTTCATCTTTGTTTATAAATGATGCTTTAATAAATCTTTAAGAAAATAATTTGGGGGACTGTTTATGGTATTTCCTATAGTCATTTAGGTTAATTACTTTTATATTTTTCTTGAAATAATTCAGCAGAAGGCCTAACAGTTCAGTCAAGAACTGAAATACAATTAATAAAACTTAGTGAACTGACTTTTTTTTCTTCTTCCCCAGTTTTCAGTTTAATTAAACTGCGGTAACATTAACCATAATGGTGGCACTTTAAGGATAAGATAAGAAGGTAACAAATTAAAACAGGCTAAATATCTACTGAATGCTGAAGCAGTGTTGCTAAGGAACAATTATTCTCAGAAAATATTAAACAAGGAATTGCTCTTACATTATTAATGTTTTATCAAGGTTTTCAAGAAAAGACTGGGTAGTTATTTGTCCAGATAGTTTGATGATTCCTGCTATGGGTAGATAGTTTAGAAGACCTCCAAGATCCATTCCAACCTTGTGGTTCTATCATTGCTACCCAGAAGGATAAACCAGAGATGGTTCTCACTTCAAGAATCCTTTGGGAGTTGGGCGGCATACAAATACAATAAATAAATAAAATACTTAAAATACTTAGTTGAAATCATGAATTTGGTTGGATTGTTACCATATTAAGAATTAGTACATTGGATTTTAAGGATATAATTGGAGTGTTTTGGCTTTTAATGCAAAAAGTTACTGATTTTGGGTTTGTCTGCATACAGGTATAACTCTTCTGTAAGTTAAATGACAATTATCTTTTTTTATCAATTGAAGCCAGCCAGGTGATTTGGGGCATTTACTTACCCCACAGAGTTGTTTTGGGGAAACTAGCAAAGGGTAATAATAAACACCATTGTGTAATATTAGGAATTTTAAATCAAATCTTGTTGACGAGGGTAAATGAAGCGTCAAGCATGTTTATAGAAAACATGTTACTGATACTCAGTGATGAATCTATAAGCCCAGGAAAACATGTACTACTACTTCAGTTATTTTCAGTTATTAGCTCTGAAGTCCAAGGATACATATGTATTGGCCCATACTGACATACTTGGCAAAACATCTGTACTGCTTGGAAGTTTACTAAGACAAAAGAAGTAATGGGTATCAAGAGTTTTCTCAATCCCTGTGAAAATGGAAATTTGAATTCATTGACAAATACAGTTTGGTAAGATGAATTCTTGGTACACATGATTTCAGAGTTTTTTAAAAAAGCCACTTTCACAAAAACCTCTCTAGTTTTTATCTATAGTATACATCAAATACAATGATTTCCAAAGTCATGGCATGCTATGAAATAATACATTTTGGGGATAATGACCACAATTAAAAATAGCATTCAGTCTCTTATGTGCAATTCCTGTATTGTCTATCTTTGGTTCTTTGACATACAGGTAGTTCTTGACTTACAACCACTCATTTAGTGACTGTTGAAAGTTACAATGGCCCTGAACGAAGTGAATTAACCGGTTTTCAGATGACCATTGCAGCATCCCATGATCACGTGATCAAAATTGGGATGCTTGGCAACTGGTTCATATTTATGGCAATTGCAGCATTCCAGGGTCAAGTGATCAACTTTTGCGACCTGAGAGGCAAAGTCAATGGGGAAGCCAGATTCACTTAACAACAGGTAACTAACTTAACAACTGCAGTGATTCACTTAACAACTGTGGCAAGAGAGGTCATAAAATGGGGGCAATTTCCCTTAACAACGGTCTCAGCAACATAATTTTTGAGCTCAATTGTCATAGTTCGAGGACTACCCATATAGGTGATACGACATAGCTCCAGGTTTTGCCACGACTCAAAAATATCATCTCTTCGGTACAATTGTTTTCAATACTTGAGCACAAATATTGGACCGATAGTTCTTGGGAATCTATGTTCAGCAGCTAATAATTGATTTATTTTCCAGGCCCAGGACAACAAATACAGAGCATTTTGCTCGATTGCACAAAATAACAGTCACCCTGGCTTTCACTTATCTTTGTAGAAGCAGTCCTCGTTTAACAATGGTAACTGGCTAGAATGTCACTAGGTATCACAACGTCACGTGACCACACTGATTTCTGACAGCACTTGCAGCAACCCAGTAACTATTGTTAAGTGAATCTGTTGCAGTATCTCATGGTTACATGATTGTCATTTGTGACCTCCTGGCTTTCCCATTGACTTTGCTTGTTAGAAGATCGCAAACGGTTTTCATGTGACTTATGGGATGCAATGCAAATGCAGCCCAGTTGCCAAACACCTAAATTGCAATCTCCTGATTGCGGGGACGCTGCAATGGTCTTAACAAGGGCATGTTATAAGTCCCTCTCATTCAGCACTGTGGTAACTTCAAAAGATTGCTGAAAGAGTGGTTGTTGAACTAGGACTTTACTGCTGGCTTCCAACAAGCAAAGTCAATGGGAAAACCAGCAGCAGACTTCTAATGGTGATCTCATGATTGAGGGATGCTTATGACTGCGCAGGAATTGCTAGCAATGGCGGCTTGGACTGCTGGAATTGCCATTATAAATTGGCATGGTGATATGATGTCACACACTGTGATTGCAATGGAGATTTCAGACTCAGTTACCATCGGAAGTGAAGCCTACCTGTAATTGTTGAGGACAAAAAACCAATGCAATAAACCAGCATAATAAATCGAAATAAGTACACTTGAATATCAACAATAGATTTAAGATTTATAAAATACATAGTAAATGACTAGATGTCATCCCCAAATGCTCTGAATTGTCCATCTTCAGAGTCTTTTTAAACTTTATTGAAAACCCACTAATGAATAACAATCATACTTATCAAACGGAAATCCCTAAGATTACATGTTCCTGTATTTTTGATATTTGACATTTTGACAGGGTTCACTCTGATGTACCAAAGTTTATCTTTCACTAATATTTAAAAAGTGGGAAAGTGGCTATAAAAAGAACAAATTTGGGGGGAAATCTGTAATGAAAAGTAGTGCATGTCAATTGTGGTTCTCTTATATTTTTTTCTAAATATAAAATTAATACAAATTTAATTTTGAATGTATAGTAAGTACTAAATATAGTTTATAAAATGTTTATCACATAGGTCTACACATGTAAATAGATACATTTGCATTGTTTAATTTTTTTATTTGTGTGCTTTAGTATCCGGTTGAGCTTGTTTAGACTTGGAAGCTACGCAGGTGGGTGTATCTCCAGGGAATTTTACAGGTGTAGACTAGGCTAAGAAGCACAAAGATATTACCAAAAATAATGGCAAACAGCTCCTGAATTGCTGCCAAAAAATCTGCTATGTTCAGGAAGTCACCAGGAACTGAACTGGACTAAAGAGAAAGTTTATTTTGTGTTTGTGTGTGTGTGTGTGAGAAAGAGAGAGACAGAGACAGAAACAAAAAAAAAGATTTTTGCATGTTATATTTTGTTAAACTCAGACTTAGGGTTAGGGATACAGGTAGTCCTCAATTTACAAGCATAATTGAGCCCAAAATTTATGTGGTTAAGTGGGAAATTTATTAAGTGAGTTTTGCCCCTTTTTATGACTTTTCTTGCCACAGTTGTTAAGTGAATCACTGCAGTTGTTAAATTAGTAACACATTGTTAAGTGAATCTGGTTTCCCCATTGACTTTGCTTGTCAGAAGGTTGCAAAAGGGCATCGCGTGATCCCTATACATTGCAACCGTCATAAATACGAGTCAGTTGCCAAGCATCTGAATTTTGATCCCCTGACCACAGGAATGATACAACGGTCCTAAGTGTGAAAAATGGTTCTAAGTCACCTTTTTCAGTGCCGTGGTAACTTTGAACGGTCGCTATACGAACTATTGTAAGTCAAGGATACCTGCATTGTGTGAACATGGTACCTATCAGCAGCAGGATGATTAACCCTTTCCTGGCAAACCAAGATCGTTATTATCTTTTCAGCAATACAGGCGGCAGGCATAAAGCTTTTGATCTCAATCTTAAAAGATGGTTAAACCTTTCTCCAACCTAGGCAAATCACAAGTCACACCTCATCTGCAAAGTATAGATTAGAACAGAATTCTTTATTGGCCAAGTGTGATTGGACACACAAGGAATTTGTCTTCGGTGAATAAGCCCTTAGTGTACATAAAAACTATAAGTGACAAATCATGATCATAGTCATCATAAATCATAAGATAGAACCCTTAGTGATAGTCATTGGATACTAAATAAGCAATCAACATAAATCATACTAGGAAACTAAATAAAACAATGTAAATCGTAAAGAAACAAGCAACGAAGTTATAGTCATAAGTAGAAAAGGAAATAGCTAATAGGAAAGATGAGAATAATAGTAATACAGCCTTACTAAATAGTTTGACTGTGTTGTGGGAATTAGTTGTTTTGCAGATGATGGTATGTGGGGGGGAACTGTCCTTGTGTCTAGTTCTGGTGTGTAGTGTCCTATAGCGTTGTTTTGAAGGTAGAAGTTGAAACAGTTTATGACCAGGATGTGAGGGGTCTGTAGATATGCCTATAAACCTGGTATTAAAAAAAAATCTATTCGCGTATCCAATCTGTTCCTTTTTTTTTTCCTCCTCAAATCATGGCAGCCCGTTATTGGTTTTCGGTTCTCCTCCACGCACAACATATATATAGGCTGCTGACCTCAAAGATACTTCGTGCTTCTACTGAAGCATCCAC
>JANHJO010004136.1:372751-382813 GCA_032468235.1 Pseudoxyrhopus heterurus
GGAATTCTTTAGAGTTGCTGTGCTTTTCTTGATCATCAGCTTGAAATGTTCCTGCATCAGGAAATGAATTTCAACTCTTTCATTGTAGCCACTGTATGGTCTCATACCTCAATGTACTTAATGATAGAAGTCACATATTTCTGCTAGAAACCAAGGTTATCTTGAATCTTTCTAAATAGATCCTTTAGATGGAAATATACTTGGAAGCAAAGCATTAATTGATGTATGTTGTTCTTATTGTTGTTATTATTATATAGGCATGCCCATATACTGACTGAGCATAGCATTGGCTTTGATCCCATATATATGAGCAACTAACAAGTATTGATGCCTTGCCTTTCATGTTTCTGACTGGGCATGATAATGAAGAAGTTTGTTTGTGGAAAATTTATTATAAAACACTAGATTTAATCCATCTCAATTACATTTTGGGCAGAGACCATGGAATCTGGGGAAGAAGGAGCAAAGAACAGCCGTGTGATTACATAATCACACAAATGCTAAGATGTACATATTTTTTCCATCAGACATCCTGATGAAAGCACATAATAGTGCATTAGCACAATTAAACCATTACATGAAATTTTAGTTCAATGTCTATAATTTTTGCTGCAGACAGTGATGAAGGAAGGAAAGCAAATGTGAATCACGGACATCCAGCCACAGTCTATTTGTAGAACAATTCATAACAGAATGGCAAGCTTATTCAACTGTCTTACCCTGCCATTATTGCAAAAGAACTGGAAAAAATATGAGATCAATATTATATAAATATAGAAATTTTACACAAGGGAACTTCCAGATTTCCTTGTGCAATTTTCCAGCCTTACTCAAAGAAATTTTACCCAGCGAATATTGTGCTTGACACACAAACTACCCATCCTTTGTATCATATCTTTTTATATACTTCTTTAGTTTCTCTTTTTTTTCTATAAAAACATACAAAATACAGAGAATGTTGTTGACCATTTTGAAGCATTCTGTTTTTAGCCTAGGTTTGTCATTTGGGAGATTTTAAGGGACAAAATAGATACACTAAGTCTTGCAAACTATAACATAGCATCTTAACCCTCCTTATATACAACTTAAAGAATGAAGACAACCTGTCATGTTTTGGGTAGTTTTATGAAACAAAATGGCTGCCTCAGGCTTTTGTACCTATTTCATTCTTTCAATCTTTCTTAACACTTCCGACTATGGGTAGAAATGTAGAAGTGCCATTACCATCATCCATGTGCTACTTGTTTGATGAGGGCGGGAGGCACACCACCTCATTCAGATGTCATAGTGGCTTCCAATGGATACCTAGGGTTTCAAATTTCTGAAAATACCCATGGTAAGGATACGATGGTGTTATTAGCCACAGTAATCTGTGATTGCATGGAGCCCATGAAAATTAAAAAGCAAATTCTACCTGGATAAAGTTGCCTGGCTCACAAATTTAATTCTTCTATGGACAGCTGGTTTGGAGAAATATTCTCACATCCCTCTCTGACCTCATGTGGATATTGCTGTTTGTATTCTTGTGCTATCATTAGCCAAAACCACTAGTCACAACACACATGTCTAGGGCTATCTGTATTCAGCTCTGACATTAAAGCAGTTTAAATTACATGTTTCTGCCATCCAGATTTTGCCAAGAAAAGATATTTTTCTTCTTAGTTAAATCATTCTCTTGGGCAAATCTCTGCATTTTCTTCATTGCCTGTGATTTATTTTGGTTTGCTATTATTATGAGATATTATGACAAACAGCAACACAGAAAATTAAAATCTGTTTTTCAAATCTGGAAAAATCTGGAAGGCTTGGATAATACTATCACAATCTAGTCTGATATGAGCTAGTCTCAGAGTGTTGCGTAAATCTTTCATCTATGGCCTGACTGCCAGAAAGAGAAGTTTTTATTTTCTGTATGTTTGTCTGGTAGTTTGTCTGAATAAGCCATTTCACACTGCAATCTCCAATCCTGAATTGTACAGATCAATCTCTATTTTGTTTATTTCAGAGGAAAGAAATGCCACTTTAGTATATACCTATACTAAACAGCATATATTTAACCACACATATAATTTACACTAAAGCTACCCAAAAGTAGAGAAAAAAAATCAACCCCCCCTCAAAAATAACTCATAAAAATGAAATTACTCCAATGGCCTCAACTATATGTATCTTGAAATTATACACTAATCGTTAAGTGTCATCAAGCCAGTGTCAATCATTACTCAACATAGGGATAGATTCATTCTTTAACTTGGATTTTTAGATTCTTCAATTGTGGATTCTTTGCTATCCCTTTCCTCTTTTTCCTTCACCTTTTCTAAATATTATAGACTTCCCAAGGGAACTGGATCTCTACATGATGTATCCACAATATGACAGTTGGTCTCTAGGCATTGGTGTTTTGATTCAAAATTATGGTTTAATTTATCTGTTCTGATCCACTTATTTTCCTTCCTGACTATGGTTTTCGTGCACCAAAGTTCAATTGTGTTGAGATTCTTTCTATCCTATTTCTTTCATGTACAGCTTTCACATCCATAGATTGTTACTGGAAAAACCATGGCACTTACACTTATTGGATCTTAAGTCCTACAAATAAATCTGCAGTTATAGATGTGAAGTTCATAACCAAACCTTATCTTCAGATAATCCATATAATAGTGAATCTATGGCTAGCTGAAAATTGAAATAGATAGTCTGATCTTTTATTGTGGATGTAATAGTGCAGGTCTGCCACATTGCATCGGAACCAGATTTGATAGAGAGCACTGCTTGAGCAGTGAAGTACTAATCTGAATTTTTCTTGATTAATATGTTACCTGGTAACAGATTTGATCATAAATCTTATACCAAATGAGGGTGTAGGTTTGGTGTAGCTTCCCAGGACTAAGTAATCTCTCCTTCCCAAAAGATTTCTATTCCTAATCAAGATTAGGCAAACTTTAGGCTCTTGAGATCTACATTGTTTTCTTATGGAATACCAAGTTCCACTGATTGAAGCAGTGGTTCTTAAATTCAGAATAATTATACCCGAGGGAGTAGTCTGGCATATCCTGTGAGTAATGGAGCAATTTTTAATGTTTTTGTGAGTCAAAGATCCAGTTTGGGACTCTTGCTGCTGAGATGCTTCTATAAACCAACAGTCTGTTTTTTGGAGGGGGACAATAATGACAATATTTGAGACCAGGAAAATGGATAACTGGGTCAAACAGTTTTAAGAACCATTGTGTTTTATTTTTTTTTGCACTGATGCAAAAGGCATATACTGGAATTTTGAGCCCCAGCAAACAATTTGGAATGCCAGAAGTTAATAGGTCCCACAGAACTTTCTGCTGCTATTTTATGCCTGAAAATAAAAACATGAAAAATATTCAGCAATGTTTACCTCGCATTTACTGAAACAATATGCTGCTCTATACATAACTCAGTGGCCTTGAACTTTATCAATGGTGCATTTGGGAGAAGAGATGGCCAGAAAGTTTCTATCTTATTGCTTCTCTCACCTGGGATGTACTTACACAGTGAAATAGAAAGAATTGCTATACTTATATCTTGGATTTGCAGAATATAAATGACAATTGGGAGAAGACCAAATGCCTATGCACAGGAATATTCTCAACTAAGGTTAGCACCTGCTTCAAATTAGATAAAAGCCCACAAAATTCAAGTGGAGGGACGAGGTTAGATCTAGCTCATTTATGGCTATGTAGGCATTCCAGGCTGATCTCTTTTTTAAATCCATCCCCAGGTTCTGCCATTCTTTCCCTTATATATTCTGATCAACTGTTTTTCAAATACACATTGGACATGCAAGGATTTCTCTCTGTGCATTATATAGTAATACAGATACAGACTGTGGTTGGATGTCTTATGTCATATTCTTCATATCAATATCAGTAGACCAGTCATCCATGTTGATATTCCTACCACCTCCATTAAAATCTATAAAATAAGTAATTTGTAAAAATGCACCACTGATTATGGTATGTCTTTAGATTGAAAGGTTATAAAGATTTCCAATTGCCACACTCAGAACCATACACCATTTTAGCTCTTTGGCAATTTTTTCTTCTTCTACTATATCCTTCCTAGCAGATTATAATACTTAGATAAAAATTTGTACTAATAATGATGCATCTGTTATTCTGTTGGAGCAGTGGAATTTCTGCCAAATCATATGGCCCCCTCAGTTGGTCAGTCTCAAGTATAATATTGCATCATTGTTTCTTCCACTTTTAACTGATGCAAAAACAATATACAAAGAACAAGCATTCTGTGGAATTGGAAAAAAAAATCCCGTTTGAATGATATGGCTACAAATGTTCTTTGGATGAAATGCAGATGTATATTAAAGACCGAATTTTGGAAAAAAAACTAAGCATTTGTATCTTTCAGTGATTTCAATTGAAGAGATCTTCCACTGAAACAGTGGGGAAACTATTTCATTTTGTTTAGGATGTATTCATTAATCAGCTTTTTAAGGCTACTGAATATATCTCCAGTTTATAAGAAATAAACAATTAGAAATAATACAGCGATTGTGTTCGATGTATTAATATATTTAAACAGAATCATTAAATTCTTTCTTAAGAACATCCATTTATTTACTTCAATTTCCCCCCCTAAAAGCAGGTCTAAGATCTGGAAATACTTCACAATCTTATGAATGCTCTTTAACAAACCACAGTATCTGTCATTCTCAGCCTCTTACGTTTAAACAGAAATGAAATGGGATTTTAAAGCAAAATATAAAGGACAGTGAAACAGAAGCTTATTCAATCTGTTATCCATCTTGTCGATGAAAAAAATGTGAGATTGGAACACTAATACCATTGTTGATTTTTAGCTTTTTAGCTGGGGTAATTTTCTATACCTGTTTGAATGAGTCTGTAAATGTAGATTGAAGGAATAATTTATCTAATTATCTTGACAGGCAGAGCTATCAAGGCAATTCATTGAAATGTCCATTAACAGAGCTAGGATTCTGGAAGTAACGCGTTTTCATTTTATTTTCTTCAAATAAGTTGCCATCGATGGCTAAGAAAATGGCCAACTGGAGCCTATTTTCCCATTTTCTTTCTTTCTTTCTGGAAAATGGATATTTTGATAATGCCATCAATTCTCCAAAGTACATACTTGGATGACCATGTTATTTCAAATAACTACATGCTGCAAAGTGGTTTTTCTACTAGATTTTTTTTTAAAAAGCTAAAGATTACAATGGAGCTTGGGTGAATGCACAATTATGGTTGCATTGCCTGTTTTCGAAGGATTTGAAAGAAGTGCATTACAATGATAACTCATTAAAGCATTGAAAACACTTTTTGAATGATTTGTATTATCCTGATTTATGTTGTTCCTGGAATCAAAAGGCGGTATAGATGTACCAATGTAGGAATCAAAGATTACTATCTAGTCCTTTCTGGATTTCAGATGGGGTACCACTTTATAATTTTTCAAAGTGCATCTGCAAATGTACAGTAGAGCAGGGATGGGTTTCAACTGGTGTAACTACTGGTTCGCTTTGCGCACGTATTTTGCACATGTTTGCGCCAAACGCATGCTGCATGCACGTGAACTTAACATAGAAAAAAACTTCCTGTGGTGGGGCTCTAGGCGGAAAACAGCTGAGGCGTGCTGCTGCGCGGATCAGCTGTGCTGTAAACAGAACAAATAAAGGTACCTATAGCATCCGGGCGGGTGGGAGGCCCCACCCCAATTTTTTTTCTCTTTTGTTACAGAAACCGATCAAACCGGTTCGCTCCAACTGGCCCAACCTTAACAACCGGTTCAGGCGAACTAGTGTGAACCAGTAGAAATCCACCCCTGCAGTAGAGTGATTTTTCCTTAGTCATGTTATAGTATGCATCTTCAACCCAAAGGTGCTTTTCCAAAAGTTAACTGGACATTTTTAGTTTCTTCTTTGAAAATGTTTAGCTTCTCATCCAAAGAAGCTTCTTCGGTTCTATCTGACTGGTGGGGAATGGAAGGATTTATATTTTTTGTCGTATCTCTCTGTCCAGAATGTGAGCTTTGCTGTATTCAATATTCTGGACACAGAGAAGCACTGGTTTGAAAGAGGAGTCAAAGAGGCCATCTATGCAGAGGTGCTATTCAGCCAGTTCCGACAGGTTCCGGAGAACCGGTAGCGATAATTTGGAGAACCAGCAAATATCACCTCCGATTGGCTGACCGTGGCAAATACCACCTCTGATTGGCTGACTACATAGCCACGCTCACCAAGCCACGCCCACAGAATCGGTAGTAAAAATTTTTGAATCCCACCACTGCATCTATGTTAAAACTGAGTAGCCCTCCCACAATAGAGGGAGAAGGATATAGCACCACCTATCTCCTGTTTACAAAGCAGCCCTTTTAGCAGTCCCAAGAAGGTTCCACACCCGTTTGTATTCTGATTCAGATGAGTTTGAGAATAGAGATAAACCCTCAAGTGACAACTCTCAAGAACTCTCAGAGTTCTAACAACCAGATGACTGCAAAGAACATAAATCCTTCCATTCCCCAACAGTAGGTCAGAACTGAAGAAGCTTCTTGGATGAGAAGCAAAATGTTTTTCAGAGAAGAAATCAAGAAAGTCCAGTTGCCTTTTGGAATGATTGAGAATCTCCATAGATATTTATGATCTTCAACAATTATATGGTCCCAATTGCCACACAACTCTAATATAGTCACACATTGGAATAAAAGTATGGTGACTGTGCTTCTATGGAGAACACTTTTATTTATTTTCTTTGTGAAGGTATAGCAAATACCCCTAAAAATGCTTCCCTTTCACTTTTAAAATGGCACTTGGTTTTTCCATTCTGTGCTTCAGCAAAACTGGAAACTTATTTTTTCAGCAAATTCATTCTTTATTGTGGTGTTTATTATGGATGGAAAGAGTGATTGCCAAACCTTCTCCCTTTCCAGTCCATGGTTCAGCCTTTCTGTGTCATGGGAAAAGCTTTTGAATACAGGTTTGATGGCATGCTATTTTCTCTGAGTTGCTTGCATGCAATATTTTCAGGATCAGTTAGGATAATGCATTTCACTGAAGTTCTCATCTAGCATCGTAGATAGCAGAAGGCCTTTTAAAGGAACCTTATTTTATTTGCTAATAGTTGCAAAAATCAACCAACCCTTGTAAAAACTAACGTATCATCCTAAAGAGAACAGAAGATTGTTTTGCAGCTTGTCATGAAAAATACCTTAAATTCATGGATTGTATCTGACTCATTATGTGCATATGCATGCATTAGAGAAATGCTAGAAAATTTCTTTTTTCTTTTTGTGAAAAAGGAGGCAATGACTCTTAAATCAAGGAATTTTAGAATTCTGTGGGGGATTGTAAACACTGAAATAGCCAACTTTGGTTCAGAGAAAATGAGTGATGATTAGATGGCATTCTTGGTGCTCAGCTAGGTTAGCTCAGGCTCAGCAGTGATTGGCTGAAGATGCTGTTTGAGAGCTATAGATATGCAAGCATATAGGAAAGATCATGTTGAATACCTTTCCAGTCTGCAGAGGACAGTATGGAGAAGTGTCTGCATTTTTCAAATGTATTGAAATTATTGTATTAGAAATGATTAGCAAATGGAACAGTTGCTGGGGTGGGAGAAGTCTGTGCTAATTCAGTTGAACATTCATGTCACTTTTTTCTTTTAGAAGTCAACAAATAGCTCTTGATTAGAAATGGGAAGTGGTCCCCTGACATTTCATTTGTAACGCACAGCTTGCTTTGGGTTCAAACAGAAAGAATACTTGCAATCATGGAGAAAGAATGGAACAGTTACAATTTGTCCACTTTTTAAAAATAATTTCCCTAGTCTTAGCAAAGGCATATTTGTGTCAATTATCACATTATTGCTTTATCTTACTCACCTGTAGTTGTCCATAACACATTTCTTAGTAACCCTGACTGAAGGCTGAATGCCCTATTTTGATTGTGCTCTGGGTTGGATTATACTAGATGTTGCTTATGTGAAACTCATTTGGCAACAGTTTTTCATAGCTTCCATTTATTTCATGTGTGTGTGTGTGTGTGTGTCTGACTTCAAATTAGTATTGACTCCTGGCACTTGCAGGTTTTTTGCCAATAAATGATTTGCTATTACCTCCTCCTTAGGGTTCAGTGACTGGCCCAAGATCACCCAGCTGGCATTGTCCCTAAAGATGGTTACAACAATTTTGTTGGTATCATAAGGTGTGTACATCTCAGTAGCTCAGGAAAGATGAAAAACTCCTTAGCCAATCTGAAAGATATGGGAAAACATGATCATTGGATTGGATCTTTAACATACTGAGGTCTTATGAGTAAGGTCATATATGAATCTTTTTAATAAGTCTCACAAGACACACTGATTTATTATTTCATTTATTAATTATTACGGTAAATTTCTATAGCACTCATCTCACCTGACTTTAGGTGGTTTACAACATCATATAATATAATATAAACACAATATAAACACTAATACTTTACCATTGACCAAGTCTGCAATGATTGGAATTTCTCCAAATACCGCAAAAGCCTCCTCAAGTGGGAATAATTTTGATTTATAGAAACGTTGGACTAGCTATCTCTCTTTTTCTTTATTTCCCATGCCAGAATATTCTATTTTGGTTCAGATAGAAGCAATTTTCCCCATATTGTGATTAAGAGATGAAATGAATGTACCACTTCAACAAAATACACACTCACACACACACACACACACACTATCATTGTATGATCATTGTATATTATAAATACAGATATAAAAATTTAAAAAAGATCTTGGGCATTGGAGAATACTCTCTTTGGAAGCTATTGCCTAACTTTTCTAACAAAGTGCTTGTTAAAATATATTTTAGATCAATTATTTCTCAGTATAATATCTCTTCAGGATAAATATATGAAAAGTTAACAATGTACAACTCTTTCAACAGGAACAAACAGCTTTAAACTGAAAAGACTTGAGTCTTTAATTTGGATGTGCAAAACCCTTACAAATGAAGCATAGGAAATATATGGAGACTATAAAACTGGACTATACAACTAAATTATTCAGGTAAATATATATAAAATATCACAAAGTCATATTGGACTGTTTTAAATTAGCAGAACATTTTTCTCATAGTTGCATTTCAGTACATATAAAATAATCCCATACAAAGTTGGGTATATCATGAAGAACATTAGGATTGTGATGACCTTGGGCTGGCATTAAAAATCTGCCAAGTACCTTTATTTCAACAACCTATTGCAGTAGCGTTTTCCTGTTATAACATTAAATTTTTTTTCTAGTTATAATTTGGGGGAGAAAAATCCAAAAATTGAGTGTGAAGGAAGATCTACTCCTAAATCAGTTCTTCAAATCTTATAAAGCATGATCCAGTGTTTTAAGGGTTAAAGATTTCAATAGTTGAGGATGAAACATGCATTTAAATCTCATAAAAAAATAAAGGTTTCTTCTGCCCAGTTGTGTGATCATATTTAGCCATCTTATCTTCTATTAGCCTCTTTCAATTGCCTCCAATATTTCTATGTATTACGGTTTCCTCCAATGACTTTTGCTCTACAAATAATTAAGATTTATGTTCATTGTTAGTACCTCTAGTGAGCAATTTGATTTTGCTACATCTAGTATAGAAGGATGTTTCTTGTAGTTCAAGATATTCTCTACAATATTCTTTGGCACTATAACTCCAAAATATCAAATGTTTTCTGTTCAGTCTTCTGATCCTCCATCTTTCTAAGCCATATTTTACTAGTGGAAAATTATAGCCTTGACAATGTATATTTATTTTGTCAATATGTCGTCTCTGCTTTTTAATATTTTGTATAAATCAGTCTAGTTGTTCAAGAAACTGTAGTCCTTTTATTTAAATGATCACCTTCCTTGTGAATTTTTACACCATGAAGATAAGATCTGTTTTTGCTCCAACTTATAAAGGAGAATATTTGTAGTTCAGGGTTGAAACAAGGGGTCCTTGGTGCTCTGTGAGCTTGGTTGTTTTCTTATAGATGTTTCATTACCCAAACTAGGTAACATCTAGTAACATGTTAGCATTGATGATGTT
>JANHJO010004136.1:382864-394744 GCA_032468235.1 Pseudoxyrhopus heterurus
ACAGAGAATGAGGTGGCTGGATGGAGTCACTGAAGCAGTCGGTGCAAGCTTAAATGGACTCCAGGGGATGGTAGAGGTCAGGAAGGCATGGAGGAATGTTGTCCATTCCTCACGATGGGTCGGACACGACTTCGCAACTAACAACAACAAATACAGTATCCTCCTTTCTCAGTTTTGAACTATTTAGCTGCTCCATCTTTCCTAATTTTTGTTTCCTGGTCATCAATAGATAGATGAAGTGCCAAGTATAGCTATGTTTTTAAGAGTTATCCACAGTTTGTTATGGCTTACACAGTCAAGAGCCTTTGTATAATTAATAAAGCATAAATAGACATATTTTTGGAACTTCTTTGCTTTTTCCATTAACCACCAGATGTTACCAATGTGATTCTTGGTGCTTGTGCCTCTTCTGAATCCAGTTTGTACATCTGGCAGTTCTTATTCCCCTTATTATTGAACACTGGACTGTAAAAACTTGAGCATAGCTTAACTAACTTGTGAGATAAACACAATTTTCAGTAGTTTAAGCATTCCCTAGTACTGCTGTTTTGGCAATGGAAAATAAATTGATCTGCAGTTCAGCAAAATACTGCTTTATTTTCCATACCTGCTAACAAACTACTTGTAGCATTTCAGCTACATCGTTTGTAAGATTTTAATCTCCAGTTTTATCGTTAGCAATATTTTATAGGCTCCATTTTGCTCGTTATTGTCTTTCCTTCTCTGGTTCTGCTCTTCTTTGGAACTCAGTGTTTAGATGGGCAAATTTCCTTCTTTCTTTCTATGTTCTCTGCCTTCTTTGGCTATTTTCAACTTAAAAGCATGATTTTGGAGTTGCTTCTTCTTTAATAATGTCATGAATTTCAGCTGAGAGTTCTTTGGGCACTCTTTATCAAATCTAATGTATTAGATTAAAACTAATCTAATCTATTAAATATTTTATTTCCCTTTATCAAATCATCGTATGAAATATTGCTGAGATTGTGGGTCTGATAATTATTTTCTTTACTTGAAGTTATAACTTGGAAAATTGGAATTTGTAGTCTGAGGGACATTCCCTTGTTTTTGCTGTGTAAATAGAGCTTCTTCATCTTTGCTTGAAAATAAGAAAAAAGAAATTTCTCTCCCTCCCCCAATATACAGATAGCCCTCAAGTTACGACTACAATTGAGCCAACATTTATGTTGCTAAGTGAAACATTTGTTAAGTTATTAACACAGTTGTGAAGTGAATCTGGATACCCAATTGATTTTGCTTGTCAGAAGGTCGCAAAAGATGATCACATGACCTTGGGTCCGAGCAACAGTTACCAAGCATCTAGATTTTGATCATGTGACCATAGGGATGCTTGCAATGGTCGTAAGTGTGAAAAATGGTCATAAGTCTTTTTTTTCAGTGCCGTTGTAACTTTGAACGGGCACTAAATGAATTGTTGTACATTGAGGACTACCTGTACACAGCTTACCGTGGGAATGCCAGCCCTATCTACCTAGGATACATTCCATTTGCCTGGAAATAGTATGTGCCAGGAATAGGCATTCTGTGGCTCATAATTCTCCATTTGTTTTCACCAGCATGATTCCTACACTTACGCTAGTGAGTGTAGTAGCAAGATTATCTGCCATTTCTAATCATAAAAAAGAGAAACATAAGATCACTATATCAAACCTATTTCACCAAAAGAGCACAAGTTGTTCTGATTCCCTAAATCCTACATGAAATTCCAGCTGATAAAATGGAATATTTGTAGCTTAAGGTTGACATGAGGGGTCCTTGATGCTCTCTGACTTAGCTGTTGTGTTGCAGACATTTCATTACCCAAACTAGGTAACATTATCAGTGCAGAATTCCAGCCGTTTGCATCAATGACATTTACCATTTTACAGCTCTGACCTAATGTAGCCCACCTCCCCATTAAAACACAAGGACAGATAGCATTGTTAAAATTAATTGTGAAGAGTTTGTAATGCAGTGTGTATTGATCCTTCCCCCCCCCCTTTTTACAATGGTGCAACTTCTCCCTGTATTATATAGAGAAGAGGATTTTTATAAGAAAAGGGAAAGATCCTTGTCTCTAGCTGCAATGGGAGCATGGAGAGGAGTCAGAGAATGTGGAGGGAACAAGCATGCTGCCTAGAACACACATATGTATGTCTGTTCCATGGGAATAGCACCAAAAATACCTTTTAAATGAAGTATGCCTCCCATTAGGGATTACAGCATCACTTGATCAAAGTCCACTGGAAATAGCTTTTGGCAAGAAATAGCTTTTCTCTGTAACTCTTCACTGGGGAAGCTGGAGAAAGTTACAATGATTCTGATGGCACTCTAGGAAAAAAAATGGGCTTCACCATTGCGATAATGTTTGGGAAAGTGTAGGATAGGCAACATTTTATAAAATAAAATGGATTTGGCCACAATCGACGTTTTGGCAATGGCTGACCTATTTTTCATCAATCTTTTACTTCTCCCCTCCCCACCCCATTCCCTCCCAAAAACAGTTTGTGTACAGCAAATTGGCTCGGCATGAAGAAAGAAAATAATGCAATACAGGCATTGCATAAATTTAAACATGCTTTTTGGCATCCCCGGATAGATAGATTGTCATCAGCTGCAATGCGCTGACATATTTGATAGAATTAAAGAATGTTTAGGAGTCCTGTCCCTCCTTTTTTTCTGATTGAGTTTCTTTTCTTAATGAAATTCTGGGCAATTGTCAAGTCTACCTGGCAGCCATTTGGAGGGAGGGGGGGACATTTTGTATGCACTTATTTTTAACTTAAACTGTCTGTTTAACTTTAGAAACAAACTGCAAATCCATATGCATTTCATACAGTCTATTTCCCTTATAATATGCCTTTCAATTATTCAAAAGCTTACTTGGCATATACATGGGTCTCTCTCTTCCACTTGCAACCCTAAATGCTAAATGTGCTAGTATTAAAGAGTCCTTGTGCGAGGAACAGAGAAGTATTAAGGAGCTGCTTGAGCATGATGTGCAAATGGGTGACATTTTGTAACGAGGCTCAAAAGTGGCAGCAAAGATATTCTTAAGCACCTGTCTGAAAGTAAGAGCAGAAGATTTCAAAGGGATTTTTATTTTTTTTAAAAAGTAGGCTTTGGTAGGGGTGAATTTGGAGATGTAGAAGAAAAGTGCCAGCAGAAAAGGAATAAGCACACTCTCTATCCCTATCTCCTCTTTTATTTATTTATTTACTTTATCTAAATAGGATCTGGTCTCACCGTTTTGCATTTTTTTTTAAAGAAAAAGATATCAGGAAGGAGTAGCAAGAATTTTTCTATGCAGAAATTCATAGCCATAAAAGCAAACAAATAAATAAATCTCCTCACACTACAGAGTGCCGTTGATGAAGAAGCTTCATGGAAAATATTAAAAATGTGACTTTCTCTCCTGAACCATCTGAAATGGTTCATTCCATTAACTCCTCTTAGCACTAAAACACTAAACATAGAATAACAGAGTTGGAAGTGACCTTGGAGGTCTTCTAGTCCAATCCCCTGCTTTAGTAGGAGACATTATACCATTCCAGACAAGTGGCTGTCCACTCTCTTTGTGAAGATTCCCTCAAGTCAAGTTTGACTCCAGATGACTGCATCATGACCATTTCTTGTTTATTAAAAAGGATTTGCCATTAGGATATATATATATATATTTTTACCTCTGAGACAACAAGTTTTAGATTTTCCCTGAGGCAGAATACCTGGATAGTCTTAGGTGTCCAGATTAGACAGTTTGTTGGAGTCACTAAGTCAGTCTTCTTGAAATACTATGAATTAACCATATTTATTTATTTGATTTATATTCTGTCTTTATTTTTTTAATAAACAACTCAAGGAAGCAAACTCCTTCCTCCTCCTATTTTGCCCACAACAATCCTATGAGAGAGAATGGCTGGCCAAAAGTCACCTAGCTGGCTTCATACCTAAGTTGGAACTAGAATTCTCATTTCTAGGCCAGCACCACTTAACCACTACACCAAACTGGCATGTCAGGCAATAACATCTGCATCTTTTTTTACCTTAGAATTTGAAGACCTGATTTTCTTTACTTCCAGCCTGGCACTGTAAAGTCACCATGTTATAATAATAAAACTGAAATTTCATGGAATAATGGAATAGCATGGAATAGCAGGACAGTTCAGTGATATAGATCAGTTGAAAATACTTTTTCTGCATAGTGGTCTAAAGACAAAAGTAAGTGAAGTCTTGTTTAAACAACAAACTTCTGATTTATATAACTGCTGTCCTGTCTAATTCCTAACTGGCTGCAAACACTCCTTGAAACACAGTGTTGTGATATTCTTGCCATTTTTTTTTGTCCTGAAGCATTCAATGATTATGATGATGATTACTTTTAAATCAAGCTGTCCACTCTTGCCTCAGGACAGTTGGAATATCTTTGAGAAATAAAATTCTGAAGAATAAATAAACAAGATTTTGGATAGGGAGCTTTGTCTCTTATTTGCTGCCTTATCATATCATACCATGACAAATAATCAGCCAATCCTTTATTATGGTCACTGACCAGAATGAAACAAGTTAACAGCAGATGAAACAGAATAAAATTATGTGTGATTAAAGTGTCAGTGCAATCAAAGTATGTCTGATTTACAAATAGTATAGCAAAATTTAGCCATATTAATAGAAATTAAAATTGAATCTTACTGGTCTGATAACAGAATAAAACAGAATTGCCTGGGCACTTAAAAAACAAATGATAAAAGTAGACTCCTGCATCCTTACAAAAAATGCATTATAACAGGACATGGACTATGGATTTATAAGGCATTATTTTTACATCTGCCCTCAAGAACTGCTACAAAGGAGACATATTAAGTTTAGCACTCTCTGGAGTTTAAGAAGAATTATACCACAACTATGGTACTTATGAAATTGCTGTTGGAAAGCTACAAGCTTCTTTGTTTATCTGGACAGGGCTTTCTTGTTACCTGAGATATAAATAAACCCTGTAGCTTTCATCTTAATCATGCAAGAAGCCAACCAGTTCATTGAGCTGAAGGAGAAGGAATTACGCTCAGTTTTAAAAAAATTGCACCACAATGTACTTATTTAAAAAGCAATATTTCTAATGGATACTAAAATATTTTAGTCCAGAGTTTGCAGGACTTACAAACTGTACCAAAACTTCCAGGAATGAGAAATCTAGTATGGTTAAGTATTTCCTGCTTGAACGTTAATCTATTTCATTGGACATGGGGGAAGTGCCAGAATTAAGGCATAAAAAAATCTGTTTCTTGATGTGGGGCAGACAAGCAAACACAAATCAGAATTATGGTTCTTGTTTCCCTCAAGTTATCTATCATGAAAAGTGATGATAATTGTAAAAAAGACAAGAACAAGCTTTGTTTGAAATGAATAGATTGTAGGCAGCTAAGGAGTAGATTGATGGAGTGCAGCCAAGTCTTTAATATGTAAGATTAAGGTCACTAAATGCATGCTTTGATACATGTCACAGCAGTATCATAACTGAATTGTTCCCCTTTTAGGCAACTTTAGATTCAAGGCTGCTGTAGGTGATGACTTTTCAACGTAGCATAAGCTAGGAGCCTTAAAATAGCCACTTTGTCAAGGGAATACAGAATCTACAATTCTCCAGATGTTCAATGCTTTACTTTTTTTTTGTTCCCCTCCCCTATACAAGAAGCTCCCAAAGCTTACAAAATGGCAAACAGTGAAATATACAAATATAAACAACCATTTAGAAGCAAATGGGGCCCTGGAATTTGACTGCAACTTGGATTAAATGGCCTTCATGCAACTTGAAATGGATAGAGAGGAAAGGTGCAAACGATTTATTTCTCTTTTGTGTGTAGAGGGGCTGCTATTAGGGAAATTTTATAAAACCAATGGAAACTGGACTAGCATAATTACAAAACTTGCCTTTTGCTCTTAAGTGTTTGAGTTTAATGGAAGGAAAGATGATCAGAAATCCAAATGCTTTTAAGGATTATGGAATGGAAATAATGGCAACATGGAATTGCCTTGAATGCTTATATGGGATGAATTAAGTCTGATGGCCATATTTTATGAAGCTAGAAGAAGCAGGCAAACCAAGGAACTAGCGTTGATATGGAAGATGTTACTCAGAAATTATTTCTTTTTATGTGAAGTCAACCTAAAAAACTGGGAGTTGGTTGCCCATTCTGGGAGCTGATTTAAATCTATTTAATACCAGTACAGTTTTCACAAAGCATAATTTAGCTTTAATAATTATTAATAAGTTGGAGACACTGTAGTAAGTTGGAGACAATGTTTTGAAGAAGTTGGTGAGATCATTTATTTATTTATTTGACCCCCCCATCTTTATTATTTTATAAGTAACTCAAGGTGGTGAACATTACCTAATTCTCCTCCTATTTCCCCCCAACAGCAACGCTGTAAGCTTGGTTGAGAGAGAATGACTGGCCTAAAGTCACTCAGCTGGCTTTCATGCCTAAAATGGGATTAGTATTTTTTTTAAAAATATTAAAAGTTCTACATTTTACTAATTTTAAATAAAATTAAATAAAACCATGCATATTTCATAGCTACAGAGAACACGTCTACCTTTGAAAATACTTCCTGATCCTAATCTTTCTGCTCTTTTCTCTTACCCCAGTAAGTTCTCAATAGGATCTGTTCAGCTCTGGCTTCCACATGGTTCTAAACTATTGTTTAATCAAGTTTACTGAATAAGCCATAATTGGTTGAGTTCACATACTTTCCAAGAAAAAATGAGTTTGAAAACTACAACAGCTCTTCTCACACAATACATTAAGCCGAAAACAAACAGTATAATTTATAATTTGTAAGCCATGCAGAGTCACGTTATAAGGGAGATGGGTGGCATAGAAATTAAATAAATATAAATAAACAAATAATATGTCTACTTTTAGTCGCAGGTCTAGCATCTAGATGCATCAGATTCAAATGAAGTGATATTTTCTCCTTCACTGGATGCCTTCAAACAGAGACTGGATAATTAACTGTCCAAAATGTTTTAGCAGATCCTGTCCTAAGCAGGAATGGGGTTAGATGACTTCTAAAGTTTCTTCTAACACTATAAAACTAAAATATTTTCAGAAAAGCTTTCCGTTTTTATCTTTCTCTGAGGACAAAAAGATTTAGCATTTTATTTTTTTCTGCCTTTTTATTCCAAAGGGATTCAAACATTTTAAAACCTCAGTAATATTTTGGACTGCTTTGTAACTATATTCCCATTCAAGTCACCTAAGCTTGCTTGCTTTTTCTCCTTATGTGAAGTCTATTACTTGTGAATATGGTTAATGGAGGGAAAAAAGTAAATAGAACTTATTTCAATGAAATATGTATTCTGTCTGTTCATTTGAATTACATATGTGGGTTGCACAAAATTAAAAACATGGAATTACATATTTTCCTTTCTCAAACTTTATAGATTAACTGATCATTTATATATCTATAATGCTGATGTCATCAGTGTTAAGTATAATTATGTAAAGCAAATTGTCAACTATACTCAAACAATGTTAGGTAACACTGAAAGGCCAAGTTGTACTTGATAGAACCTTTACTCCCCAAACACAGAATGAAGAATCTAAATAATATGATTGGAAAACATTGGATTCCTACCCTTGGAAAGATCTCTAGGTCTTGGAAAGAGAAGGAAGGCACTAATTCTTCATGGGTGCTGTATTTCAACATTTTGTAACTGGGTTTCCCCTTTACTACGGCCATCTGGGGGTTCTCTGAAGTGAATCATGCATAAAATGGTATTTCCACGTTCTCCAAGAAAGAAAGAACATGTAATAATTGTTTAAAAATAAACACCAGAAGGGCACAACCTTGTGTTTTTTGGCTTTGCATAGTAACTGGATGAAATCATTGTTCTGAATTGGGCGGCCAATATCTGGTTTCAAAAACCTGAAGTCTGGAAAAGGTTTGCATACATTGAGCAAGTGTGTCAGCACTAGGCAGCCACAAACCACAGCCAACCATCCATCAGGGATAGAGCTTTGAAACAAAGTAAAGTATATATGGGCTTTAAAGAGAATCTCTTGGGATAAACTATCAGAGTCATTAAGGTTCTGTATTATATATATGATTGTCAATAAACCTGTGTTTGTGTTCACAACCCAAAGGGCATGTTTAGGACAGCCATTAAAATACTCTAAGACAGTGATAAATGATATTTTACAACTAAATGTCCATCTAGCTAGCTAAAAATACATATACAATAAAGAGCAATGCTAGATGTACACTCACTAAACGTATGCAGATTTCTTTTTTCATACAAACACACACACACAAACACATTTTTCTTCTCATACCCACACAACTTTCTTTGTTTATTCCCACCATCCCGTATACGCACATGTGGGATTTGAGGTTTGGGTTTTGTTTTGTTTTTTATGTAGCAAGTCATGGCAGCATTAGCTATCCTGATATTAACCCTTTTTAATTTATAGTGGCAGGTGCGTATCATACGTATCAGTATGAGAAGGTTTGTTGATTTAGACAAAGCATATGATAAAATAAATATGCTTGAATTATGGAATGTTGTACATTGATATAGAGTTGAAGACTGGTTGCTGAATGCAGTGATAGCGGTGTAGGATGAAAGTGAAGCGTGTCTGAGAATGTTTCTACATTGGACAGAAAGTAAGTCAAAGATGTGTACATAATATCTCCTTTGTTCTTTAAAATATATACAGATAGTTTAAAAGGAATGCTTATGGTGGTTAAAGGTGTCATTTCAAAATGTAAGTATACATGTATTTTTGTGTGCAGATGACAATGCATTGTCAGAAATGCAGGAATTAGAAAGAAGAAAATTATTAATTTATTTTTTTAATTAAAAACTTTAATAAAAATATAAATTTATATACTTCTTGCTCAATGCCGGGCCATATTGATGGCAGAGATATTTCTGACCAGCAAGTCATTCTGTGAGCAGGTTGGTCCCAGGTGTCACTGTAAAAGATGGATAATTGAATTGAATAATGCCACATTTGCAGTAAATATCCTTGTCCACAGAGAGAAACTCCCCTTTTTCCATGTGGCCTTTAGTTCTGGCCAAACAAGTATGCAGTCTGTTTAAACATCTTCAAACTGTCCACTCCTCCTCCAGCTAACCCTGATTTGTGGTGAATGTTATATAGGTTTTATAATGCAATGAATAATATGGATCTGAAAATTAATGTATCAAAGACCAAAATAGTTGCATGTGCCAGGGAAATGAATGATTATACCTAAGTGACAAAACAACAACAACAAAACCCTAGAGAAAACACTGAATTTCTGTATCCTGAAGAAAATTTAGCACCTGCAAATGCTTGTGGAATTTTACCGGTAGGTGCAATTTTGTTGTGAAGAACAAATATTGAAAGAATAAAAATGGCTGTGCATCTGCTCATTGCATTTTATGGAAGCAAGTATTTGGAAAAATTAAGAGAAGCATAAGTTGAATGCTGGGGAAATGAGGTCCTACAGAAGATACAGCAAGAGATAGGATCAGGAGCGAATGGGTGCTGTATGAATGTGGATTGAATACAAAAATGAATGACCAGCATGAAGGTAAAATACATCAAGGAAGAATAAGTGGGTCAAGAAAAAACAGAAAAACTGCTGGAGATGGTGAGATCTTAAAAAAAAAGAGAGTGGTGAAAACTGAGAAAGGCAACGTATATGATCGTGGTGAGAACAAGGATATTTTTAAAGGTAGAAATATAGAAATATGGCTATGGAAAGATATAGTGAATGTTGTTGGCATAAACTAGATTCATCTATATTTCCTTTCATTATGTTTTGCCTTTAATTTCTTTGGCTTAACACCATCCTTTTCTGCACTCTGCATAATGTTGCTCTCCCTAAAAGGGAACAGTGTGATGGCTAAGTTATGTTTTTAAGTATGCTGGCAAAAGAAAAAGGCTTGTAACCTTGTTTCAAAGCTCAGCTGTTTGTCTTATCGGCTTCTTATTGGAGGTGCAAATCCAATTGTATCTCATGATCCACTCACCACCTCATGACTTACTTAACTACAAGGTGCAGTAGAGGGCAATGGAGTGCAGATAGTGAAAGATTTACATGGTGTTCCTTCTGCCTGTTCTTCATCTAAGGTATTTTTAATTTGAAGTCATTTCTTTCTGCTGTTTTTCCAGACATAAATGTATGGAACACAGGCTCTTTTGATTTTCTTCCTAGTAGGAAGTAGCTAAAGGGGTACCAGGCCTTGCCCACTACTACTGTATAATGTATTTTCTGCAAATAACATTGGTGTGTGTGTGTGTGTGTGTGTGTTTTAACATTCACTTTACAAATCATTGCTCAGTTCAGATTTTCACTTTCAGGAACACTCACATGCACATGCACTGACTTAGTATCACACACACTCTTTGGAGCAACTAAGTCAAATTCCTCTCTTATTGTCTTCTCTAACCCACATCTCTCATGTACTCCCTTGTACTGCTGCACACTCTCTCCAACCCTCACACACACACACCTGTCCATGATCCCCTTGCTTTCTCTCCCCCCTCCAATAGCAGCCACTTACCTGCCTGAGGGGTCTGGGACTTGCAACATCTTGATTTTGGTTGTGGGAAGCCAGAAGGAAGTTGCTTCACCTAACAATTGGGATTCAATTAACAGCATCAACTGGGACTGCAGAGATTACTGTAACTAAGTGAAGTGGTTGCACTTTATGAGCAACTACATCATTTAGTAACAAAAATTCCAGGCCCAATTGCTGTAGTGAGTTGAGAAATACCTATTCCTTATCTTTTAGTTGCCTCAGTGTATAAGTGGGATGGACAGAGGATGAAATTCATAGACTGTGACCATTTGATTCTATTCAAACATTATGTCAGAATATAGTTTGCTTTATTATGTGAACCCAACATTTATGATTTGTAAATCAAGATGTGTAGTTTATTTCTGTGTAAACTTAGTCAACTATAGTCTATTCAAAAGAGCACAAATAAACAAATAGGGCTTTGTATGACATGCAAATTATGCTTATACAGGTAGTCCTTGAGAAACAACAGTCCACTTAACAATAGTGCAAAGCTACAACTGATACCGCAAAACTAAATGTAGTGCTACCCAAAAAAGGGCCACTGGAATCCAGGTTCTTCTGGACCTCTTGGTATGGCCGCCAGTCCACACTGGTCCCTTGCTCAGGCACCTCTACTAGCCTAGGTCATGTGGTGTCATGGTGGCCAGTCTCTACTCAGCAGGCAGGTGATGTGGTGGGGTGATGGTCAGTCTTTTTCCAGCCGGTGGGTCATGATGAGATGGTATTCATGTGTCTGGTCGGTCCTTCTTCCTCTCTCCCTCCCTCTCCCTCTCTCTTCCTTGAATTGCCTGCTGGGCTCTCCTTCCATGGCCTCTGCTCCTTTGCGGATTCCTCCGCTTGCCCCAAGAAGCCTCCCCTATCCTTCCCTCTTCTCTCCCTCAGACTTACCCCACTGAAGCCTCTCCTATCCTCCCAGGCTTCACTCTCCCTCCCTTTCCCCAGGCCTCTTTCTCCATTTCCCCCTTAAGTCTCTTTTCCTATACTCTCAGGCCTCCTTTTCCCCCAGCCTAGGAAGGATAGGATCCTTCCTATCCTTACCTTCCGGCCTTTTCCTCCCAGAAAAAAACCTCTCCTTCTTCCTCTCACACTCCCTTTCTCTCCTTCTCTTCCCGCCAAAATCACCTCCTCTTATTCCCTTCTCTCCCCCGCCCCCACTACATATATATAATCCGTTTTCACAGTTATGACAGCTGCAGTGTCTCTGTAATCATTCACCCAGTGGTGGGATTCAATTTTTTTTACTACCTACTCTGTGGGTGTAGCTTGGTGGGTGTGGCTTGGTGGTCATGTGATGGTGGGTGTGGCTT
>JANHJO010004137.1:79587-91059 GCA_032468235.1 Pseudoxyrhopus heterurus
GCATTCGCTATCATGACTGGAGTTGAAGGAACAGCTGTGAAAATGAGAGGGCTTTTTAATGAGATGATTTGGTTGTTCCAAAGTATTGAAATATCAATGGACGGTATAGATGGGAAAATGGAGAGCATTCTGCAGGGAATGATGAAGGGGGGCCAAACAGCCCATGAACTGGGGGAAGCAACAGAGAGCATCAAGTTCAAATTTCACTTGCACTGAAACCTGTAGCTGGGTATGCAAGATAGATGTTTGTAAGCCGTTCAGAGATGCCTCTAGATGAGATGGCTATAAATCTAATAAATAAAATAAAATAAGCAAACAGACTAAGTTAAAAAGTGGATGGATAGCATATAGGGCTACTCTTTTAAAAACTTATTTGGTCATTGACCCAGCAAATAAAATCAGAAAGCACAATTATTTAGGATAAAAAAGAGAAAAAAATGTTGTTCTAAAATATCTAAAAAAGATTAAAAGAAACACTGTAATATAATGTGCAAACTATAGAACAATACTTAGCTGTGGTCAAAGAAGTACAATCAAATTGATTACATTTATAAAACAAGTCTGAATAATATTTTTGTACGGAATTGGAATGATAATTCCTGCCAAGTGTCTGTATAGAGAGGACAATATAAAATAGCATGTTCTATTGTTTCAATTATTCCTCTATCACCTAGACACAGTCTCTGTTCAAAGGGGATCTTTCATTATATCCCTTTGCGGAGGACATTGAATCTGGCCAAGTATAAGGCCCTTCTATATTTTGGGATTGCTATGCAACTAAGATATCTGGCTGGTTGGAGAAGTTGTACTGAATAATTTAGGAAGATATTTTTAGACAGAACTAGTACATTTGCTTGAAGCTCTAAAGCAATGGCCCATTTTTTGAAATACTGTAGGCTAGTGTTCATAGCCTATCAGTGTGATGGTTGGACATGAAAAGCCATTAAATTGCACTTTGGCATATATTGCCCAACACCAGGAAATCTAAAAGCTATTGGTTATAATTGGAGGGGCAAAGCTGGCTGAAAAAAAAGACAATTCAAGCCAATGGAAGTAAATGATAATCCAGGCAGAAATTTTAAGTAGGCCAGCCTCACAACAAAGCACCATATTTGGAACAGAGTGAGGTACTTGAAAAATTGATCTCTAAAACTTGGATTGAACTTTTTCAAGAGAAAGAAATGACTTGTCAAGCCCCAACTGAGCTCCAAAAAGGAGATGGTCTTGGATCATATTGTATGTAGACATTTGTGACAACTCAACTATTCTCTTACTGTGTTGTTTGAATGAAGTCATCATATTAAGCCATAATATGGTTTCCCTTTGGTACTGTCTATGGAGTTTTCATGGCAAAGATACTGGAGTGGGTTGCTATTTCCTTCTCTCACCAACTTCTGAGGTGGCTGGGTGGAGTCACTGAAACAGTTGGTGCGAGCTTAAATAGACTCCGGGGGATGGTAGAGGACAAAAAGGCCTGGAGGATCATTGTCCCTGGGGTCGCAATGGGTCAGACACGACTTCACAACTAACAACAACAACATGGTTCCCTTGTTTGGACCTAGTAGATATAGTAATTGTGTTATATTAGCACAGGTTAAAATATACAATCATAAGCAGTACTCTATTGGATTGGCATTGGTCCCCTGGCCCATCTGGTCCAGCTATTATCTCAGTGACCAACCAACTACAGAAGGAAACATACTAATGTCCCTGCAGATGGCCTTCAGAGGCAGTCATCCTGCCATCAAAGCTAATAGCCATCAATACACGTGACTTCCATGAATTCATCCAACCCTTTTTTGGTAGCTAACACCACATAAAATTCCAGTATTTAATTATGCAGTCTGTTAAAAAAAAATACATTGTTTACTGTGATTCTTCCAGGATTTAATTTAATTGGGTGACCTCTGGTTCCAATATTGTGGGAAGGGAAAAATAATTCTTGTCCACTTTATCCAAACTGTGGATAATTATGTACCTCTCAATCATATCACCTCCTTTCTTAACTAAAAATCCCTAGTAAGACTACAAATGTTTAGAGATGTAGAGTGTAGTGTGTGATATGAACCAGTGTTACGTATAAACAGGTGGTAATTTCTATTGGTATATTACTCCCCATCTGGCTCCATGCTGTTTAGGATAAATAGACAGACAGGAAATGTAACCCCTTAACCTTGATGGTTCTGGGACTTTAATTCTTTCATTTGCAATCTTCCCAGGTACCAGAAGATTGTTCCTTTCTATTCTCCATGCTCTGGCAATGCAAATTGTAGGTGCAATGGAAGAATCTGATTTGTGATGAGTCCAAAATATACTTTTAGGAAAAGAACATGATAGCTGTGTCTTTCAAGCTACAATTATCCTAAGTAATTTTGTTAATCTATAGTAGCTTTGTTAATGTATTAATGCAGCTGTTTATAAATAATGAATTTTAAACTTTCATTTACAGTGGTCAAAATTTTACCTCATTCTTTTCAGACAGTGCTATGGAATCTAATTAACAAATGCTGAAGTTAATTAACCATGGAGTGCTTTGGAGCCTAATTAACAAATGCTGACATCTGAAGTTCTTGAAAGGGAATGAATAATAAGTCCAAAATAGGATGATTACGCTGCATGAACACAAATGCACTAAGTTTTAAGGTACTTGACAAGAAATCATCCCTGGCAGAAATATTATTTTTGTTCTATAAATAATGTGGTGGTTTTTTTTTTTAAAAAAAATTCCATGTAAAAATAAGAATAGCTGCTTATTTTGGCAAGTTTCTTTCATCTTCTGTATCATTAATAATGGCTAAAGGCACTTTGTTCAAAATTATTTTTCTTGATAGAAAAGCTGTGATGGAAAGAAATAAGGCCCATAATTAAATCTGGGTTTTTTCTGCTTTCTTTAGTGCCAAGACCAATGTTTTGTCAGGATTCATCTGAAAAGAGCAGGGCTTACACAATGTCAAAGATGTCTCTGATTCTCATATGCTTACCTAAACCTACTTTCTTCTTTTCTCAAAAATTAAATGAAATTAAAGAATTAATTAAATTAAAAACTAAAGGAAATTAAGTTAAATTAATTAAATTGAAAAATTAAAGGAATCAAGAACTTGAAGTTCTGGCACTTTCAAACCAATGGCCTCAAGTTTTGAAGAATTCTAAGTTTGTCTCTTGTTAACTTAAAAGTTAAAAATTAATCCACCAAAAAATATTTTTGTATTTATTGGATACCATCTAAAATGTTTCATAAGGGAGGGATTTATGATTATTTGTGTTGGCTTTGCAAGAAATTTGAGAGCACTTTAACTCATATATTGTCATTTTCTTCCTTATACTGTTTTTTGGAGTAAAGCTATACAAAATGTTGACAGAATTATTGGGAAAATGTTGGTTTTTAAGAATATGCATTTTGTATTAAAATTATATACCAACTATTCAGAACTTTACATGTTCTTAAAAAGATCAATTTTTCATGCTGTAGGGATAGGAAAAACCTACAGAATAGGTGAGATGAAGCTTATGGCAGTATACATAAAAAAGAGCTAATAGTATTTATGTCATGTACACAAAGTACCTCTTTACAAATCATTAAAGCAGTTGTATCTTTTTCCAAACTTGTATAGCTTAAACTTCAAAAGCTGCTCCTAGCATATGCATAATTTTTCTGGAGAATTTGTGCAGTCCTACCAATAGACCACCGGGTGAACATAAGCAAGCAGTGTGAAAGACCAGTGAAATATCAGGGTGCATTAACACAAGTACTGCATCTAAAACTCAGGGAATCATATTTCCACTTTATTCTGTACTAGTTAGAGACCATACTTGGAATAATGTAATTTCCGTATCTATGTATGCACTTGAAAAGAAACACGGGGACATCGAAGCAGATTCACTGGAGAGCTATCAGGATGATCAGAGATACAGAAAACCAAGCTATAAGAGAAGCACTTAAAAGAACGGGGGTTCTTTAGTTTGCAGAAGAGAAGGGTAAAGTCTGTTATGTGCAAGAGAAAGCAAGCTCACACTGAAATATAGAGCTGGTTGAAGATCAACAGGTTGAAATTTTTAAAGGGAGATTCACTGCCATCTAATCCTCCTATTTGAAAACCTCCAGTGAGGGAAGTCCATTATTCTTCTAGGGCAGGGGTGTCAAACTAGATTACTTCGAGGGGCAGATCAGTATTGTAGTTCTCTGCTGGCCAGCTGTGGTGGGGTGGGGATATGGGATGGATGTCTCTTGCAGCACCCAGCAGGCCAAAATGGGACATGAGGGGGCTGGGCATGGCCCCCCGTGCCCCATTTTCAGCCTTGATGGCCTCCTGCAGCACTTTGCCAGCCAAAATGGGGCCCGGGGGGGGCATTCGCTGCCTCCCTGTGCCCTGTTTTTGCTAGCAGAAGCACCGCGGGCCGATCCTTTGCTATTTCCAGGCCAACCCAGCTGACCAGATTTAAGCAACCCGCAGGCCAAATCTGGCCCACGGGCCTTGAGTTTGACACCCCTATTCTAAGGGGAAAGTTTGACCATCAGGAAATTCATCCAGGCTAGACTAGTTATCCTGTAAGGTCATTTTGAAGCTGTTATCCTTACCTTAGACTAGTTATCCAATAAGGTCATACATTCTGTGGTTCTGTTGTCTATTGTGGACAGCCAGAGTTGAAACACTAAACTAGGGACAGAGAGAATGCAACAAATATTGCAGAAGGGGGGGACAATTGTAATTCTAATTTGAGTAAAATTAGATTAGGATGATATCCCCTAACCATACTTTCCTGTGATGACTCCTCCGAATGTTTCCCCAGATGCCTCTCCAGGTGCTAGTTCAGAGGAGGATCAGCTGGCACCTGAGGGCTACAAGCCAGGAGTGGAGGCCTGGGGAGGGCTACGAGCATAGGGGAGCAACCAGGTGACCAGCCAGCTGAGCTGGAGACAGGAGAGGCACAGCTGCAGCTTGGAAGCCCAGAGGCTTCTGATGAAGAGGACACACAGTTGCAGCTGATCATTGAAATGAAGAACTACCTCCTCCTCCAGATTTGAGACCATGTAGGGATGAGAGGAGGCAGGCACAAAGAAGGTCATCCAGACTACTTGTGAGGAGGCAGCTTTGCCCCTCTTGATGAGCTGCATAGAAAGCAGTTATTTAGCTCAGCAAGGTGAGTGAAATGATGCTGGGAACAACATGTCTGTTTCCTTGCTATGCGATCTTGCCTTAAATCTTGGGTTGTGTCTCTTCAACTGTGACCTTGCCCCTTGCCTTAATAGACTTGCCTTGTCTTGTGGACCTGCCTTTGCCTTGACAACCAACATTTGCTTCACTTGAGTAGTCTGTGGAACTCATTGGGGTGGAGCTGGTGTTGGCATAGGGAATTGCTGGGGAATATTAATTCAGGCTTGGAAACCTTAATAAAGACTCCTTACACCCGTGGTGTGTTTGTGAGTGTGAGCAGAACAGCACATTTCGTCCACTTGATACCCTCCAAATGCTTTGGAGTAGAATTCCATAATTCTTTGCAAATACAGTCAACATCTGTTCTAATCCCAAATATACCCATTTATGTTTCTATTTGCCTGCATTTTCTTAATTTTATCAGATGACTCTTCTGTCCTGATCACTGGAGTGAAGGAATGATGAGCCTCTTGGGAACTGTTGTATTACATTTCTCCTTGATTTGCTCTATAGTCTGCCCCTGTGTTTATTTAAAACTGTCTATTCTATTCTTCCTTGAGGACACAAATATGTTAAAACAGTATAAACAAAAGGCACAATAGACAAAATACCAAGGAGGTCTTAAAAGTTTGAACAGAAATGGAAAACCCTAAATGCCAGCGGTGAAATATGTTATAGTTTATATTTGTGGGATAGAGAGCTGGGCTATCACAGAATGGAGCATCTGGAAAAATATCAGGAAGGCCTGCTAAAATATCTCTCTTCCAAGAGTGGGTATATAGAGGAGGGTGGAATTTTTGGTATCCTATTTCCAAATAATTTCTGACTTTTGATCAAAACCACCACTTTATTACATTGATGAGTGGGTAGTTAATATAAAATGGGAAGGTAATTTTGGACTTACATCTCATAATAATTTGAACACTTGTGTGTTCTATATTTGTACTCTGGATTATAAAAGAAATGTAATGTAATGGACTATACAACTCAGTTCCCATTGGGACATTGTTTCAGAGATATTTCCTTCCTCTCCTAGGAGAGAGAAACAGAATGACCAGAGGCATGAAAAAAAAAGCAATGGGAGCAAGAGCAACTTCCAACTTTCTGCTGTCTTTCCCATTGACTTTCACAGTAGGGAGGATTGAAAATGACAATCACATGAACACACAGACTGTCAGTATGTCAATGCATCAGCGCTGAAGTGGCCACAACTTTGCCAAATTTCAATCCCATAGGAGTTCTGGATTTTGGGCACATACTGTAAGTTAGCCTAGTTCAGTTACATCGATCCCAAAATTGTTGTCCTATGATGCAGTTGAAGGTTACAAGCAACCAAACACACACCAGTTTTAGTAGTATACGAAGTGTTCAGATAATACTTGTGCAAAGGTTTATAACCATTGGTTAGAATTATACAGCTTAGTGTGCTGTGTATTATGCAATCTTCAGAGAGCTGAAGAAGGAGTCTCCAACAGCATGAACAAAATTTTAAAAATGCAAAAAAATTGCAACTCCTGAAACAGAAGTGAAGGAATAATAGAACAGGTATTTTACAGATGAGAATGGTGGTGATATATTGTAGGGCAGGATTGAAGGAAATGGTATAAAACCTTATGTCTAAAAATAGGTTGATGAAAATGAACTCATCAGTGCTGTGAGAATGTTAAAATATAGTGAGGCTAGAGGTATAGATGGTGTAACTGAAAAAAAGTTAAAATATGGATATGATTTGCTTGTGCAATGGGCTTACAACTTATTAAATGGGTAATTGCGGAGTACATCCATGCTTGATGATTGGAAGAATAACAGTTATTTTTTCCCAAATAGAAAGAGAAAGGAGGAAGTGTGGAATTAGTTTGTTAATTGTGTCTGGGAAGGTGTTAGGCAGATCACAGGGACAAAGAGGCGACAAAAGACAAAATTTGGGAAATGCAGCATGTTTTTGTTCTTCAGAATACATGTGTGAGAAAATAAATCTATTCTTTATTTCCTGATTTAGAAAAAAACATATAATTAAGTGAACAGGCTTAAATTATGGAATGTTTTGCTTCAATATAGACATGACGATGGTTGCTGATAATAATAAAAGGGATGTTTGATGGATATAAAACCCGTGACAATAAATGGAATGTTTATTGGTGATGTCCCTTTGATATTTAATCTATTTTTGGATGAATGTCTAAGGAATGGTGATTAGAGGTATGTTGTATGTCTATTTTTGAATGCAGATGAAGTTTGTGGTGTTGGCTGAGTAACCAGATGATTTGAAGCAAATGTTATATAGAATGTGTGATGCAAGGAGAAGCATGAATCTTAATATTAATGCATCAAAGACTGAGGCTGTTATATTCGATAGGAAAAATGGAGACATTTGCAAACTATATAAAATAAAAAAAATCTAACGCAAGTAAATAAATTTATTTGCATTGGCTGAAAGTTTGCTTAAAATGAACTTTCAGTGGAGAATTATTAAGATTTGCAAATGCTGATACAAAGACAAGTATTGAATGCAATTTATTACAAGAAATGAATGTTTGTGCAAAGAAATGAAAATGGCTAGATGGCACAATTCTATCCATTTTGTTGTATGAAACAGATTTGAGTTAGGGTATATTTAGAGAAGCATAAAAGATGCTTGAATTCACTTAGAATATTACACTTAACAACTGGGTATTATAAAACAAGAAGAATGAATGTGAATTGAATAAAAAAGTTAAATGATCAATATGAAAAAAATACATTTATAGGTTGGTCACATAAAGATAATGAATCATAGTAGGTAAAGAAAAGTTGAATAAATTGAGAAAAAGAAGATCAAGCAAATTGTTTTAGATGTGATTGTTGGGGCCCCAAAAAGAAAGAGGCAAGAATTTAAAGGGGCACAAGACAATGTGTGGGGCAATATTTATTATTTTGTTTATTTATCAAACACATTTATATAGTCACACACATGACTTCAGGCAGAGTATAAGGACATGATGGAGTAAATATGATTTGTAAGGTGAGAATGTTATGAAGAGGTATACTGATGGTGTTAGTATAAACTAGTTTTAGATATATCTATTTTACTTATTTATTTTTATTGTAACCACAACCCTGTGTGGCACACAAAACAGTAAAAGCTACAAAAACTACTAAAAGTCAAAATCAAAATCAATAAAAACTGTACAAATCTCATGGCACCCCAAGGTAACACTCTTATACATCCACTTGCCATCTTATTAGGCTCTAGACTAGGGATCTCCAAACTTTAAGACTTGGGACTGGGGACATGTTGGCTGGGATTTCTAGCAGTTGAAGTCCACCAATCTTAAAGTTGCCAAGTTTAGAGAGCCTTACTCTAATCTAGCCTCATCCTACCCCAACACTTGTGAGAAAAGCCACTCTTCAAGGAGGGTGTGGAACGCAAGGAGGGTGTGGACCTGCCAGATCTTTGGGGGAAGAATGTTTCACTGGGCAAGGGCAGCTACACAAAAGGTTTCCTCTTTTTTTTTTTCTTACTTCATGTTCTGATTCCTTTAGCTTACTATTTCTTATCCCCTTTCTGCACTTTGTATAACATTATTTATCCCCACAAGGAATAGTGAAACGGATATGCACGTGTGTATGTGTGAGGAATTTCAAGTTCCTCAAGATATTTAATTGAAAATATTCAACAGTAGGACCTTTGTTTTGAGGCGCAGAACACGGATTTCACACACACACTCCAACATGCAAAACATGCTACCATTACAGTATTCTTATGTTGAATTATTTCTTCTTTATTTAGTCAGAAAGGTTCATGTTTTATATAGTGAGAAAATAATAACAGAATCGGTGCAGAAAGTTCAGAGCAATCCAACAAATCATTTGTATGCATTTGTGTATAGAGAGCACCTTATGGGTACAATTTTGTAATATATTTCATGTGATTGGCCTGTCACAAACCTCCTTTAAGCGAAGCTTCGTGTACAAGCATGAATTGTCAGCCTGGCAGCAATTTTTTCTTGTTTCTAGGCTTAGTTACAAATGTTATTCTGATTAAGTTATGGCTGTGCTAGAAAGGGAAACTCTCCAGCAGACTACACTAAAACGTCCCTTTTTTTCTTTCCCCTTGAAAGCATTATAGTGGAGTTCATATTAGCTGTGGGCAAATTCCAACCAGTGACAGATGAGTGCTACAGACAAGTAATGCACATTGCTTCCTATGATTGTCAAAGCAATAAAGGAAGAATGATCCAAAATTAACAGGTTTCCTTGGGATAAGGTAATAAAGACGAGGTTAGAGTGAAAGAGAACCCAGAGAGATTGGTGTATAATCCAGGCAAAACTGAAATGAAAAGAAGTAAATTCAATGGCTAGCCAATCAATGTTCTAATCCAGGAAACAAAACAAAACAAAAAAGTATTGTGACCTTTATAAATTACTAGCCAATAACCCGCCATCGCCCAGGTATTTATTTATCCGAATGCTGTATTAGACAAGAAAATCCTGTAGTCGGGACTCATGCTGTTGTACTGTCTGAAGCTCTAGATGTAGTAGCTCTCTGTCTCTTATTCTTTAGTCGGGCCTCACGCTGTTGTACTGTCTGTGAAGCTCTAGTTGTAGTACCTCTATGGGCCTCACGCTGCTTTCTCACGCAGCGTCGCAAGCCAGAGGGAGCCCCCCTTGTGGAGTACTGTGAAGCCGTCACCATGGCATCTCCACTCTTTTTAAGGCACACAGACCCCCCGAGGGTTGTTAGGGGTGTCTTACCCCCCACAGTATTTGTTTCCAAAGAGTAAGTCATCTACGTACCAAGTTTGATTGAAATTGCTCGAGCCGTTCCAGAGTTATGCTGGAACACACACACACACACATACACACACACGTTTTTATATATAGATAGATTAATAAAGAAGAAGATTAAATTGAATGCAGTAAAGTTGGCCACGGTGAGTTGGCCCGTTCTGCCTCAAGTGTGTGAAAGGGCCCATCTCCTGGTTGTGTTAACAATGGTTGCATTTCTCATGAACGGAGATGAATCGACACGTCCCAGGATCATGTTGCAGGATTCAATATGGGTCGGTCCCCGGGACCAGAGGTTTCGTCTTCTGAGCTTTTGGACTCGCGTTGGAGCCCATCCTCAGGAAAACTTCTCTCCAGCCTTTTCTCTTGGCTGCTGTCTACTTTGGATTTTTGCTGTTGTTATCGTTGCTATTTTTACTTTTGAGAGGGTGGGGCGCTGGCTAAATAGATCTCGTTTGGAGCGATGGGCAGCTAGTTAAAAGGACCCGGGTGAGAACGAGTTTAGCTGTTCACCCTTCGCTTAAACATCCAAGAATCCGCCTCGGCCTCCCCTTCGCAACAGACCTAAACAAACCACAACCGCCACATCTTGCAGCCATAAATCCTCTCGAAAAGCGAAATGATGCAACGTGTTGGAAGTTTTTCCCCTCCTCGCCTTTCATTGCTGGAGTTTTGAATCACTCTGAAACAACAAGCGCTAAGAAACAAAACCTGCCAATAGCAAATGTGGAAGGAAAGAAGAAGAAGAAAAATCCTTCTGCAGGGAGAATTCATTTATTTTGGGACAGTTGAAAGCCGTGCTTTAAATCGGGATTTTTCACCAGCCAGAGAAATGGATGGAAGGCAGTCGATTCAGCTGCTCGCCCATGATTGAACTGGCTGAAATTGATACAGCTTTATCAATTCCCTAAAGGCGCTCCCACTTATGTTTATAAATGGAATAATGTTTTGTTCCTTCTTCTACCTGGCAACCCTCTTTGCCAATCTTAGCATCCCACGCTGTATTTTTACTATACTTGCAGATTATTTTTAAAAAAAAAACTTTTAAAGTGTACAGATTATTCCTACGTGAGATCTTTCCTACAGCGAGTCGGCATTTAACTTTTCGGTTTAAATATGGAGATGGGAGGCTTCCTGAGACCCAAGCAATTGATTTTATCAATTGATCTGATGAAAATCCAATCCAACCTTTATTATTTACTATACTGATTACAGAGAGGCTCCGTAATAGTGGAAAAGGAGTCCTTTCTCCTTGTTGTCCTATAATTTCTTCGATAGTGTTATTATAAAACGTAAGTTATACCTTATTTAACAACAGCTCTGGCCAGGGGTTAACCCTTAACCTTTGGCAACCTTGGCAACTTGACTGGGTTGGGGAATTCTGGGAGTTGAAGTCCACCCATCTTAAAACTGCCAAAGTTTGGGAAACATTGTGTTGGAGATTTTCTTTTTTTAAAAAAAAGAGGTTTATATCCTACTAGCTGATGACCTGGCCTTGCTCGGGTATTTTTTTATTTTTCCCCCTCCTCCCTCTTCCTCCGGGCGGGCGACC
>JANHJO010004138.1:48358-58766 GCA_032468235.1 Pseudoxyrhopus heterurus
TTTTTCTTTTAAGACATTTCAACATTTCTGTAGAAGCTTCTTGGATGGGAAGTAAAATGTTTTTAAAGAAAAACCAGGAAGTCCAGTTGCCTCTTGAAAAAAGTACCTTTGGGACTTGGATTGGTATGCACATTCACTAGTATAGGGATGAAAATTTTTTAAGCAGCTAGTGGTCACAATTAACAATTTTTGAGAGGAAAGCCAAGGACCACAATTGGTGGAGCAATGATGTAAAGTGGATTAGGCAGGATTTTCTGTCTGTCTGTCTGTTTGCTTCTATTCTAAGGAGTGAGTGAAATTAATGCTGCTTTAATGCATTTATTAATAAATGCTCTACAGCCAGAAATAAGCAGCAAGATAGCCCACTTTATGTGAGATATTGAATTTCAGTTTATTGAAAGCCAGCATAAATACTTGGAATAATGGTGGCAATTATAAAGTTTGGCCTCATCTTCTAATGGGTTTATCAATCACTATTAGCTGATACCACTACCTCTAGATTCTCAGTATAAGAGCCAATAGGAGTAAATTTTGCAAGCGAGGATTTCAGAAATGAGCCCATCGACTTCTGGCACATATCTGTCTTCTCTTCCATCACTCTCTTTTAAGAATGCTTGAAAATGGGGGAAATTGAAGGGAATAAGAAGGAACATAAAGAATGATTGGTGATCACAGGGTCTGTATGCTCACCCTGTAGGTATTATTCTGAAGCTTTTTATCTCACCACAAAAATGGTTGGTAATCCTACAAACCTTGTTAGAAATAAAGCACCAGAATAAAACATTTTTTTCTTCAGTTGAACTGATCTGTCACCCTTCCCATTCTCCTATCATATCTGCAGGTTAGGAAAGTTAATGTAGATTATTTCCTAAGTGCATTTGGTAATTATGAACACTCTGCGCTTTCAGATCTATCCCACTCATATGTATAGGATGCTGAAAGTCATTTGTTATTTTATATCAGTTAATTTAACAAACTTCAATATGTTTCTGCATAATCATTTTATTTTAAATACGGTTTATCACCTCTTAGGGCAAAAGCAATTCAAGATGGTTTACATACATACAAATATATTGTCCTACTCTGGTAAAACAATTACTTAAAATTGCAATTTAAAGGAATTTATATACTATATAGTAACTCCAAAACACTCTGTGTGAGAGTGAAACAATTAAAAACAATTGTAAGAGCAACAATATCATAGATTATGATTTAAAAAAAAATCCTGCATTTCAAATTTCCCTTATCAGATTAATTAGCAGTATCTTTTGATAAAATATTTATTGAGAAGATTAGATGTAGATTTTTTTTTTTATAATGGAGGAAGTGTTTGTCTGTATCCTCAAACCAATTGGTCCATAAACTTTCATCACCAATTTTCAATGTTTTATTATGTTTTCCCAGAAACTGAAATTTAGATTAATTTTCTAAGGATTTATTTCTATGGATTTATTAGTCTACCAACTGATTTGAAATAAATGAGATGTCACATATATCCAAAGAAGAAAGGAATGAAACTCTGTGCACAGATATAAAAACTGAAAGCTATTTCAATCAGAGTGGGAAACTTTGTTGCTATTGGAAATAGTCTGTCATATGACAATTTTATATGTGGAATATTACAAAATTGGAATGTTATAGGACCATCTTGTCTTCTTTGGGCTTCTTTTCAATAGCTGATATTCATTTTTGCAGCATCCAGTTGTACATAAGAATAATTTCTTTCAAATATAAAATGCTACAGCTCTGAAGTTGTATTCAGCAATATTGCTACCAGCTTAATCTTAAAAGCTTATGAGAACACATAGACAGTATCTATTATATTGGGAGGAAAGAATCAGGCATATTCTGTTCATCACAACTATGAAATCTTTAATGGCCACAAAGGTGGCCGGGGAAGAAAAACTGTGACAGCTTTAGCAGACTCTTAACTTTTACTCTGTGGGATTTGATCAGGATTGACAGAAGGAAAAGTGCCACCAATAGAATTAGAAACAGATGTTTGGTATAATCTTCCATATTAAATAGATCAACTTTATCAAATTGGCTGAAACCTCCATCAACATCCAAGTCCTTTACTTATTATTTTGGCATCTTAAAACCATGTTGATGATGAGAACCCATTAAATAATAGAATTCAATGGGTTTGCCAAGCCCTTAAAGATCTTACAAAAACACACAGCAATGGAAAATAACAAAATAATGCACAGAATAAGATAAAGGATACAGCTCTAACATGTTTAATTCACCCTCATTGAGGAACAGGTGAGCTCAGGAGTATGATACTGTAGGGAGAAGGGGAAGGAATTAAGTGATATTGGATTTGCAAGTCATTCTGACATAGTAACATCTCTGAGGGACTTTTGCTACTATCATCTTGTACAATGAAAATGTCCTTTGAATGCATCCTCATGTGATGAGGATAGTCAGTTATTCCCAATGGCATGACAAACACCAGTTGTTATGCTATAAGAGCGTTCAATCAATATACTTGATTAATGTTCAGCATTCATGCCTGTCATGTGAGACCAGAGGTGACCATGCCAACAGAAAGTAGAGCAAAGAGAGGAAAAAGGAAGGCAACTCTAGAGAGAAAAGCAGCCTTTTGCATCCCTCACCCAACACCTGTTTCTGCCAATGGGTCATTATAAAACCTATGACCTTAAGAATGATTGCCTCAGTATTGTTTCATTATCTCAAAATGCCACTCATTCAAAGATCACAAAAATAAAGTATATATCTCTTTTTAGGTAAGTATATTCCAAGTTTATTATAAACTACAGCATACTACAAATGGTTTATCTTGAGAAGAAGACAATCATGAGGCAACAGACAATAGACAATAATTTGATAGACTTCCCTGGACGCTATCTTCTGACTGAGCTCCAGTTTGTATTTCTCAGACATCTGATATCCACTTGTAACTGGATTCTGTTAGACCTTATGTTTAGGGCATAGATTAAGAAAAAAGCATTTTTTGTAACTTATGGTATGTTCTTTGCAGATATCTGGACTTATACAGTCTCTGGAATGGTTTAGCATGTACCTAGTCCTGGAGATATGTCAACCTTGTTTCCTGCCTTTTCTTTTCCAGTTCTTTTATTAAGGTAATTGCTTTCTCTTTTGCCACTGATTATGTCTTCACTTTCCTTCATTCTTTAGGCCTTGTCTTGTTTTTATAGTTCTTTACTCCCTTTCCTGATGCTGTCCAACATTTTTTTCACTATAACTGCTTCTCCTTGCTCATTCATTCTTCCTACTATTGTTCTTTTTGACATCTTACAGAAGCCTTTAAATAGTCTAGGATTATATAATAACTCTCCTGCTCTGACAACTGTAAAAGTACAAAGATAGAGCATGTTCTGATGATGTCAACCCTGGGCTTGTGACCCATGTTGCCAGCAGCTGATTCCATCTCAAATGGCAGATGGAAAGGTGATAAATTATGAGATAGCCTCCAAAGATTATTGTTCTTTCTTTCCCTTTTTCCATACCTTTATACATCATGTTTCTAATTTGTCAGAGTGCCAGGCTTCTTGAAATTCCCTAGCATTTTTGGACTTGGCTTGGTCTAGAATGGTCACAGTTTCTCAGTTAAATCTATGATTAAGTTTGTCCATATGCTGTGAGAAATTAGCCATCGACAGACACATACACATAAACAATATCTACATACTATGCAAAAGAGACAATCAGCAAGCCAAAAAGGAAACAAAAAGGCCAAAACACCTTCCCATCAGTAATCAGTACCCAGATGAACATAGATTAACTCCAAGAATCTTATTTGTTGTATTTATTTTTTTGTTGTATTTATATGCCGCCCAACTCCCAAGGGACTCTTCCAAACAAGCCAACAATAAACAGCCCAAGTAAAGGACATCTAAGATCACCTGTAGCAACACTGATAGGACAAGCCATTAGAATATAAACTGAGGGAAAACCCCACTCCTTACTAGTACTAATGATGTTACCTACTTTGGGGAATGAAAGATCTGCAAGGAAATAACCAAGTGTCACCTATTTTACTTAGAAGTTTCCACGCTGCCACATTTTAGTGCCTGGGAATTTGGGAGCGGGGGTATTATAGTGAGGTGGAATTTTAGACATAACAACATTCTTCTTCTGAGTCAAGGACAAGTCATCCTGCACCTGGCATGGAGTGGTTGGAGGGATGTTTCCAGTTGGGACAGCCGGTGATTGGACCATGTGATGGACTGATGGGTGCAGGGGATGGGTTTTTGATTTTCAATTATGAAGGGAAAACCCAGAACTCTCAGATTCAGGTTTTCCCCAGATGTGCCAATATGACAATTCTAATAAAATGGAACTTTAAGAAAATGCTTGTCTCGGAGATTATTGGGTTGGAGTTTGTTACTTGGAATGCTGACACCAAACTCATAGAGCACCAAGGATCCTCACCCTCAATTATGTCTATTAAGTGAAACCTGTACTAGAAATTTAATCTCCAGATACTGTAGACTGGACACTGCTGTTTCTGTGCCAGAAAAAAATAGTTAATCAGGTGGTATCACAATTTTGTATTTATAGATTCCATGAATTTTATTACTTTTCCACAAACTACAGCAGTACACTTACTTGTGACAACTTTGACAATTTTCAACTTCTCCTTTAAAAATAAAGATTGATGAAGGGAATGAATGTGATGAGTTGTAATGTATTCTTTCATTTTCCTCACACAGTTACAGGGACCATATTTGCATTAACTGTCTGCTCCAGAAAACGTAAAAATGAACCCTCTAATTTGAGAGCTGTCAAAACAATAATTTGTTGAAGAGAAAAGACTTTTGGTATGTTTCATTAATAGTTTTAGTTGATAGCCCCTCCCCATTCCTGTCTAGCCTGTCTTCTTTTAAGATGATTTTACAATTGGACCTTGAATGTTCAATTTTATTTTTTACTCATAATAACAATTAGAGTCACAAAAATGCTACAGCTTTCCAATAATATAATTCCTACACTGTTAAGACAGCTAAATAGATAAAATAGGTCAAAAGTCATCTGCGTGGATAGAAATTTTACATTTTTTGATAAAATTTATTATGTGGTCTTTCCACAGGTTTTCTGTAGAAATCCATGTCTTTAATTTTTTTTCCTAAATGAGGAAACTTCATTACCAAAGAGTAGATTTTTGGTGTAAGTCCAGATTGCTTTCTCTCAGTTTCTCTAATATTAAAGTATTCCAATCTTTCAAGCCTTTAGATAGTCTAACCATTTATTTTATTTTTTTGCAATTCTTTCTGTCAACCCAAATAGGTTACTCTGCTTAAATAGCCTTGACTGAGCATAAAAATCTAGGCAATACTGGAGCTGGTTGGTATTTAAATAGGAGACCATGAGAAAAAAACCCATTGCTATGGGCTACATGGAGAAATTAAAGAAACATCTTGGCAATAGGCCAATAGACAAACTATTTTCATATTAACTGACAGAAAAACTAGAGTAATGTATCAATGAAAACAGTAAAAGTCAAGTTTGATTTGAGGTAGCTTTTATCTTTTCTACTTTCTGTTTTAGAACAATGTCTAAGCCAGCAAACATAATAAAACACAACTAAAAATATTACTGAGCAGTGGGGAAAAAGTTAAAACAAGAGTTAAGCAGTCAAAATTAATCTCCTGTCAGAATGAAGACATCTCAAAGAGGTGAAGAACAGACATCACAGAAGGAACCAGAAATATCTCTTGGGACAGATAACACCAGAATGTGAACTCAGCTTTAGAAATTTTCTTCTGTGCTGCTCTCAAACATTTCCTAGATAAAAGTGAGAGGCATGAAGAACTTTCCCAGCTGATCTCAAAGATGCGCCACACGATCAAGAAGGAAGAATTTTGTTTTAGGGCTTCTGGCAGCTATAGTCTGAACGATATAGCCAATCTAATCATCAGACAGAATAAGGCAACTACCTAATGCAACAGATGTTGACATAGATAGCAGCAAGGTTTTTGAGGACAGATTTGTTTGTACCATGCCATTAATCCACTGACTTGATGTGCCAAGGAATATGCTATTCTGTCATAAGTAATATGGAGAGAATGCCATCTTGCCCCCTGCCTCTCTGTAATAACGATAACCAACACCTTGATTTGAACTTGGAAAAGCATCACTATCCAATAAATCTAAAACTTCAAAGAGTAAGATTTTCTAAAATAAGAAGGGGGTAGGAAATGCATGTGATTCTACTGGAGCAACTTTTTCTATCACTGATGAAATATTCTGGGAACTTGCATGAAGAATTTAAATTTTAACAGCAGTTTGATTGTCTTTTAATAAAATTAATAAAAATATGAGCATTTTGGATTGGCCATAACTGCTCTAGAGCCCCACACTGGCTTTCATTCATATCGTACAATGTACATTACTACTATTAATGATTATCACACCCAATGTATTACTTCCTTTATCAAAAATTATACTCTAGATGGTAAACTAGAAAATTGTCAAATCTGACATATATGACTATAGACAAGACTCTCTTGACTGTTCTGTTCACTAACCTGACCCAGTGGTTAAATTTCCCAAGGTCCAAGAATAGTATAGTCATAACTCAGTACCCGACTGCTTCAAAAATTGAATTCAGTACTCAATGTGTATTGAAGTAAAAATCTTGTCCCAGTATTCATCTTTCTCCCAGTACTTCACATGCAAGATAGAACTTGCTGGCATTGGCTGCCTCATAACTCACTACTCCTTCCGGCTGAAATAAAGGGTCACATGGTAAGTCAGATGGTTTTCTCAGTACTCATCATTTCTAGTACTCATCACTCCTTCCAGAATGAATTAATGATGAGTACCAAGGTATTACTGTGTGTTTATTTCCCTTATTGTTGTGCACCACCAGATACAGGTTAAGACAAGTACTCTTTATTTTCCTGTACTACTGGATGTTTACCTGGATTTACCTGGATACAACTTACCAACTGTAGCTAAGAAAAATAACATTTAACTAGATTAAATAAGTTCTACCAAGACAGAAAGGGCCAACAAGTAAGTAAGTCAGTAAGTCCTCAGCTAATTATAAAAGGAAATATAGTCTGTGGTTAATGTCTACCCAGGGATGGTTAGCTAAGCCTTTGCTGAGGCTATTTGCAATGCCAACTTAAAGTTTGAGTGATAGACCTACCTCATAAATTGAGGCTTCCGTCTCGTCTGTGGGCCAGACAATAATTCTATTGTGTGCCACATATAGTTCATATGTAATCTTTTCCTGAGGATGAAGGCAAACTTGCTTCCATATCAGTGACAGAAAACATTCTTTTCAGGCCTTATTGGACTTGTTTGTTGACTTTACAGAGCTAGTTGGGTTTTATTAATCTTATCAACAAAGAGAAGAAAAGTAATTTCAGCCCTTTCTGCTTCAGTGACATCATGAGATCGCTGTCTTTCTACTGCAGATGTTTAACATCATAATAAATAAAAAGTATATAGCAAGTCGTTAACTACTCTTTGAAATTGTATAGTAAAGAAGAATCTGATCCAGCAAAAATGGAAGAATATTAGAATGGGATATTGCTTTAAAAATGTACAGCTCAATAAAAAATCTCTTTGATTCCCTCTGTCCTGGAAGATTAGTTAATTAAATTGTGGGTGTATTTCAATATTTAGAATAACTTCAAATTTAAAAAGTAATTCTGATGCAAAATTCAAGTTTGCTTGGAAACCATTTTTAGTCTACAATTGTACAGTATATAGGGAATTATGGAACATCCAAAATTCAGGTTTTATAGTTTATATTTTAAATTGAGATATAATCTAAATACAATTTTTGATATTGTTTTAATGCACCATTTATTACTCACATTTTTCATTTTCTTTCCTTTTTAATAAATTCAATTCTGTTAACAAGTTTAAATATTTAAAGTTTAATAGTATGTTTGGATTATATAATGGAAACGAAATCTCTAGTAGCATATAAACATGTAATGTTATACTCAAATATATAAAACATATCATACTTTAGACATATTTTAGATTATTTTACCCTTTATATTTGATTTTTAATCTGTATTATTTATTTAATATTATTTTAAATATGTATTTGCATTTGTAAATAATAATCATAGCACCCAGACTTAACAATTGTTGACAAGAAAGTAAAAAAGAAAAGTCTTGATAGTGGACATTACAGTACCCAGAGACAAGAGAATGGAAGAGAAAGAACTGGAGAAAATCACAAAATAGGCAGACTTACAAATAGAAGTAGAATGGTTGTGGCAAAAGAAAAGAAAGATAACCAACAGTTAAGTGGCATCTTGGTTGCAATTCAAATTTTTTTGGAGTATCACTTGAATACCATCAACATTGACAAAATCACCATCAGTCAATTGCAAATAGCAGTTTTACTTAAAACAGCTTACATTCTGTGACAATATCTCTAACACCATCAAACAATATCTGCCTGTGTCAGGGTCTTGGGAAGGACTCAATGGCTAAATAAAAATGACAAATCCAACCTAAATATCTGACTGATTGTGCAATCAACCATAATAGAAAAAAAAAATGAAAATCTATGGGGATGGATGGATGGGTACGTAGGTAGGTAGGTAGGTAGGTAGGTAGGTAGGTAGGTAGATAGAAAGAAAAATAGATAGATAACATACAATGCTTAAAAGATTAATAAACCTGTATAATACCACAACTACTATCTTTTCTTCTATAAGAAATTTACTTTTCAGAAACTAATTTGATAGCTATTTATTAGCATTGTTTACTGAAATAATTTTTCTCCAGCTGATTTCAGTTGTATAGATCCCTTCTATTCTATATTTTGCTTTGCTTTTCCATGAATTCCAAGAGCTTCGCTTATTGGATTATCGAGTTTCATAAAAATTAATTATCTTAAATAATGTCTTTCCAATCTGCTTTTCTCCATGTATATCACACATTAATTCTCATCATATCCCTATGAATTATGGATATCACTGCTGGAGGTTATTAGGATATGAAAAGTTGATGTAAGTATTATAGAATCTAGCAAGTAGTTCTATCCTAACAATATTTATTTTTATCAATTGAAGTGCCAATCAAAATGAGATTGCTTGAAATTGTTTCATTTCAGTCCCCCCCTTTCTACATTTATTATGAAATTGGAATTTGTAATACACAGCTGGAATTATGAGCACTATGGCTATGACATGCATACATATTTATTAACACAAGGAAGAAAGAGTGCCCTTTTTGTCTATTTAGATGTGCTCATTGACAGACACGACTTCATTTGTCCTACGTTTTGGCAAGTCCTTGAAAACCCAAATGAGATGTGGAAGCTTTTACTTGTCATGTGGCAGTTTCACAAGTGACTAGATGATAGATACATATCAACCTTCCTTCCATTTTTTCCTGTCTCCTTAAAGAACATTTATGCAAGAGGTCAGTTTTGAATCATATTTTTCCACTGATAATATTTTCGTCGACAGTTCATCTTGGAAATACATGAAGAAAAAATGAATCAAATGGGCCATATGTGTCCTTGAGAATTTATCTATGCTGGTGACTTTCATCTCACCTTGTGAAATTACAGGCATTGTTTCGAACAGTTTTATATTTAGTATTTTCACACCACTAGTTTTATAAATTAATTAGGCAATATAAATTCTATGAAATAGCTTATTGTCATTTGTTCTGAGCCCAACAGACTAAATCAAAGACTTGTGTTTTTAATTTTAAAAAAATGTCATATGTGAACATGTAAGTATAATTTGATAGTTTGATGAAAATATATATTTTATAAAGATGTTTCAGCCTTTGATTTATATTAATAACTACTGGACTTCCATTAATTTTGCTTTTTTTGAAAATATGGAAAAGAAAGCTTATGATATAGACAAATATATAATGAAGATTATTGTAACAAGAAGAATAAATAAAGAAATATTTAAAGAATTTTAAGAAATTTGCCTTTAAAAACAAGCAAGCATATGAGGGGGTGCTGAGAAATTCCTGGCTTTGCCCCCTTCCAGTTGAAATAGAAAAATGAGTGTGGGGGAATATGACAGCCTAATATCTTAGTATGTAACTGTGCAAATATCAGGTCTTTGTGATTCTTAAAACTGTTTTTTCTTGTAGTGAAAAGCTGTGATGGCAGAGGCACAAGCAAGTTTCACGTCGTTGGAGTTATGGGCCATTATGAAGTTTTTGTTTCTCCAGGGAAAGTCAGCAAAGGACATTCACACTGCGATGTCACAAACACTGGGGTAGAAGTGTCCTTCCTACAGCACTGTCAAAATCTGGATATCTCATTTCAAGACTGGGCATTTCACCATTGAAGATGATACCCACAGTGGGCGCCCCCCAACCTCAACTGACCCAGCAACCTGCGATGCTGTCCATGAGCTGATTATTGAGGACCGGCGAATATCTGCAAAAAAGATAGCCCAGATACTTGACATCT
>JANHJO010004138.1:72666-83064 GCA_032468235.1 Pseudoxyrhopus heterurus
ACTTTTTTAAAACGCCGCGGGACGCGGGACAAATTATTAAAAAGCGGGACTGTCCTGCCAAAAGCGGGACGTCTGGTTACTATATATTAACTTGAACAGTGATAGTGACTAGCTTTGCAACTGATTTGTGTTTTCTTTTGCAATGCAGTATGCTCATCATCTCGCATACCCAATCCCCTCTTACCTCCATTTTGTTCCCATAGTTATCAGTCTCAATCTTGTCTGGAACTACTTAGGTGAGAAAACAGGATATTTTATTGCTCCTAAGCTATATTCTTTTAATAATTGTTTTCCTTTAACAGAATCAAATCAGCTTGTTGGGGAGCTCAGAACAATGAAATATTTCTTCCATTCAGTTGTTGGAAGAGGAAAACTGGAACAATCAAAGCCTCCCTCAGCATTTTTCATTATTTTTTGCCAACTGAGTAAATTGGATTGACCTCAAATTGGATTTTAGTATTTGGGTAGGTCATAAAGAAGTAACCCTGGCATCTGCTTCTCCTGTACTTGGAACTCTTTTCAATGTGTAGTTTTTGAGGATATCCAGTGATATATGGGCAGATGCCTCTTTGACTTATTAAATTTAACCAATTTGGGATTAATCTCATGGTTAAGGGAAATAATCAGTTCATCATGAAATGTGGGATATCTGCTTAAAAGAGGCAATTATAAGATCTTTTCTGGAAAAAAAATGTCCCAGAAAATCTCAGTAATCATAGGTCAGTCTCAAATATTCCATTTTTGGAGAAGGTGATTGAGAAACAGGGTTCCATAGTTTCAAATCATTTTGGATGAAGCTAATTATCTGGATACATTATAATTAGTATTCATATAGAATATGGTACTGATATTGCCTTGATGGCTTTAGTAGATGATCTACTGTACACTGAAAAGAGGTTGCAATGAAATGATTTTTTGTTAGTTTTTTTTAACCTTTCAGTAGATTTTCTACCATTAACTAGTGTATCCTTCTTAGCCTTCTGATGAGTCTTGATCTTGGGATCTTTGCCATATCCTTCCTCCCTAGGCCATATTGATAAATTTAAATGAATAAATAATAAACAATTTGTGTTTTTAGAGGACTATTGTTTAATATCTATATCAGGGGTGTTAAACTCGATTTTATTGAGGGCCACATCAGGGTTGCCATCAATAAAAGGAGGGCAACCCTGGGTTTGACATTGGGGGGCCGGGTGGGCCTGCCAGCATGATGTCACTTGTGTTGGGGGTGTCTGTGGCAGCCCGAGTGCTCTGCCAGTGAAAACGGGTTCCTGAGCTCTGTTTTAGGCTGAGATGGCCTCCGGCAACCCTCTGCAAGCAAAAACAGAGCTTGGGGGGTGGTGGTGTTGTGCATGGCACTCATGGGCTCCATTTTTAGCTCGGACAGCCTCTTGCAACCCTCTGCCAGCAAAAACTGAGCTCGGGAGGGCCTCTGCAGAGACCCGGCCACCCCTCCCAAGTTCCGTTTTTGCTGGCAGAGGCACTGTGGCCAGCCCTTCGATGTTTCCAGGGTGGGCCCAAGGGCCAGATTTAAGCACCCCACAGGCTGGATCTGTCCCCCAGGCCTTGAGTTTGACATGCCTGATCTATATCAAAGATCTATCATGTTCAAAATGCTGCTATCCACAATGCTGTTTAATATCTATTTTAAACTACTGTTAAAATTAATTGTTTAGAGCTTTGAAATTGGGTGCTGCTGGTGCTATTCCCTATCATATTTTTTGCGTCCACTATTCCAAAATATCTTCAATATGTCGAATTTTCAAATATTTTGTTCAATTCAGTTTTAAGCAATTTTAAGTGTTTTTCTTCTTGAATTGAGATCTTTAGTTCCTTTTAAAGTTCAATTTTTAAAGGCTTATTTTTTAAGAATTCAAAACAAAAGCATTTTCCAATAGGAAGGATTCTTTATAATTAATTCCAAAACCTTACTTCAAATTTATATGGACCTTTAGTCCATTTCTAAAATCAAAGTTTTAATTAACCTTCTGTTGTTTATTAAAAAAAATGTTAGCTCTTAAACTTGTATTTAAAACTTATTTTGCTAAGGATTGAAGGAAACATACCCAATGCTATAAAATCTTTTGATCTAAAGGTTCTTAGAATTTAAAACAGTTTCTAAAAACGATTATAAAAAAAGAATATGGGAACTCTTCGTCTTTAAGGATACTAGCCATGAGTTGAGCAAGATAGATATTTTGTCATCTACCAAAGCTGTAACCTATTGGAGATTGCTGTCTTGCAAGAGCAAGGAGTAACTGTATGGAGCATTTGTCTTCAATCTCAATCTCAATTTCTTCCCCTTATTCAAAGGGGAATTATGAAGAGACAGTTAACACCGAAGAAATATTGGCTCAATCCAGTATGAGTGCTATGCCTATCACAGACACAAATGTTGAAGAAGTTAGGAAAGTCCTCATTTAATCACCAGTATCAAGCATAGGCTGAAAAGGCGAAGCACTTTTTGATTTTATAAGGGCATTATAGGCAGAAAGGTTGGAGTGGTGCGGTGGCCTATAAGTGGAGCTCTCATCTCACATTTAGGAGGCTGTGAGTTCGGTTCTAGGTAGAAGCAGATGTTTCTCTCTCTGGGCACACTGAGAATATAGTATAGGCATCCTTCAGTCTCATAGAGACTATGGTATCGTGCTCCGGGTGGAGATCTAGTAGCTACCAGAGCACAATAGCCTGGGTAGTTTTTTTATGGAGGATAGGCTGTTACCCAAGCAGCAAATCCCCCCTCTTCACGCCACTGAAAATAATACAGTGGAATGGCAGGCCGATACGATTGGTTCCAGCTGTGTCACAGGAGTTGCCAGATTAATCTAGGATCGAACTCACAGCCTCCTGATTATGAGGTGAGAGCTCCACCTCTAGGCCACCGCACAACCTAGAATATATCTGCTGAGAATATATCTGCTGAACAAAACTCGACGTTGGTGACAGGAAGGGCATCCAGCCATTAAAACACTCTGCTAGCTCCATTCAGGTGCCCAGACTCCAGCCCACATGGGATTATAGGGTTGTTAAAAGATGATGATGATTATAGGCAGAAAGGTTAGTTATCTTATTTATCCATTATTTATGGTAGATTGGAATCCATATGACAAAACTGTATCCTACTCTATGAAGAAGAAGAACAGTTTATTCTACTACAGGAAATAAATGTACCTGTTGATCGATTGGTGGAACATCACACCTTCATCTAACCCTTTTGGTTTATTCTTCCCATTAACTGAAATTAGTTTAGACTGCTATCCCATTGAGTCAAGTAATCAAGTTAATCATGAATGAAGTTCAAAGCTTCCAATGAAAAATAACAATAACAACATGACTTTGAGAAGAACAGGATATGTTTCTGCAAACATAAGGAGCTTCAGAGACTTGATGTTACCGGTGCTGAAATTGTCGCATAATATTATATAATAAGCACTGACTTTAAAAAGCAATTAAAGGTCAAATTTTCTTTGCAATATTAAGAAAGAAAGAAAAAGACTTGCTTCCATAACTTTCTTCATAATCTCTTCATATAGCACTAGACAGGCAGGGCAGTTTTTAAACATTCATGATTTGGTGGTGTTCTGGGACCAGACATAAGCACTGCATAGAAGAGGTAATGCATTCTTCAGAGAGGAAAATGCACGAGGATTTCATCCAGACAGTGTGCAAGTTTGGTGGATCAGTTTTCAGATCATATTATTTCCTAGTCTTGGGATAAAATAAATATGTATTAAAGCTTGTGATTATATCCTGGGGAAGTAATAATGTTAACCAAACCCTTGACATACAAGCTCCCTGTATACTGCACTGTACTGCATGACGCACATTTCAATAACTTTGCTATCTGAACAAAGGTAATGAAAATGTCATAAAACTGGATGAAAGACTGGGAAAGTTTACTCAAGGCTGTGACCTTTCTTTCTTTTTCTCCAGTTGAAGTTGCTTTGTAGAAAGAAAGGGAAAGAAAATGATTTTTAGTCCTAAACAGCTGGGATTTCAGAAGTATGTATCTATCTCTCTAATGTGTGCATATTTTATTTTGATTCACTTATAGACTATATCGTATCTAGACATATACATTTCAATACTCAGTGGTGCTACCATTCAAGTAGCATATTTTTAAGATATTGATACAAATTAATCCTGATTTGGCTAAATGTGATTTCCATCCTTTCCATTACATATATTTTGCTTCATGCTTATGTCTACAACATGCATCTTTATGTCACGAGTAAAGAAAATTGTATCAGTGATGTATTGCGATGAAACGTCTGAGAGAGTTTTCAAGCATCTCTTGCTTCATTCACTAGATATATGAATTTCCCTATAGATCAGGTAAAAGGCATTCTTGTCTGACCATAATATGGAGCATCTTAAAATATTCATTACTGACAAATGATAAGAGCTGGGCCTTCCCCTGAGGCATTGACTAAGGAGTGAAACATTTTAGTGACCTTTTTACATTTTGAAGCAATAAAAGTTTGGTTTAAAACACTATTCCTCTGTAACCACCTCACAATGGGAATGCAGAATTGCAAATGAAAGCTAGTTAGAAATAACTCCCAAGGAAAGAATATTATAGAGTTTGCAAATGTGTTTCAATCATTATAATTTTTGATGTTTAGGAAGAGGAAAAAAGAGTGGGGAGAATGATGTAGTGAAAGCTGACATTCAGTTATACGACTGTTCTAAATTAGCTTGTCCCTTGGGATATTATTTCCCCCCCTATTTAATATCAATGGCTTTGCAAGATCCCACTGGTGTCCCACTGACACAAAATAATGAGGAAAGAATGTTATTTATTCCAAACTATAAAACAATAGAAATGAAATAGAGTTAGTTCACCCATCCTAGATAAAGCCTCCTGGTTTTTGCTCAAGGTTTTTGCACTGAGAATATTGCAAGTAAGGTGTTCCCATTTTCTAACCATGTTCTTCAGTATCTCTTAAGCAATGTTATTAGAAGAAAGGGATGGTGTTTACAATATATTTAATTCATTCATTCATTCATTCATTCATTCATTCATTCATTCATTCATTCATTCATTCATTCATTCTTAGCCTGCCTTTATTTATCTTTAAAAATAACTCAAGGCAGTGAACATACCCAATAGTCCTTCCTCCTATTTTCTCCACAAAAATACTGTAAGTTGAATCAGGCTGAGAGTGACTGTCTCAAAGTCACCCAGCCAGCTTTCATGCCTAAAGTGGGATCAGAATTCATGATCTCCTGGTTTCTAACCTGGTGCCTATTAAAGAATCAAGCAGCTTCCATCCAACTGTTGTTCTGAAAGGCCTTGAAGACCTGACTGTTTGGTGAGAAGAAGGAAAGTCCTTCTTTGAACTACGCAGGTTTATTTCTTTTGCTCCCAATCAATTTTTGGTCACTCTTTCACTCTCCCTTCTTGTCTATTGTTTTTTTTTCCTTATTTGTAATTTCCTAGAGTCATTGGTGGCATATGAATTTAACAAATAATTAGAATAATTTAATTTAAAAAAATATGGAGAGGATGAAGGATGAATTTCAAACCTTTTCTGACACTCTGAAATGTTCAGATGGTTCATATATTATAGCAATAATAACAGCAATAAAAGTCTTTAACTGTTCTCACAAAAATAAAGGTTTTGTGTCTTATGAAAATAATTGAAAAGGAAGATCTATTCACAGGAGAGGAAGCATGGACTATTGTTTTTTTTTTTTTTCATTTCTGCCCTTGTGGTGAAAGAGTAGAAATTAACTGTAATGATCTAAACTCTCACTTAGACTCTCAGCTGGTAGCATATAGAAAGTTTTTTGCAAACATTTTTTCTAACCCATTTCCCCTTAGATTAATGAACGAGAAGGTTTTTGTTAAAAAAAGATCAAAGTACAAGAACAATTTGATGAAACTTACATGAGTAGATCAAGGAATTTTTTATTAAGAAAATCACAAACTTCTTGAACATAAAGTAGAAAAGGAAAAATCTTTTTGATGTAAAAAAAAAAAGACTTTTGAGAAAATTCCAAGGCAGGTTGAGGGAATGGATTAGTTCACTCCTTCTATGGATGTACCTGAGACAAGAAAGGGATTTGGACATGACCTTCTCACCTATTAATGGCCTGCCATTAATGTGGAAAAGTGAACTGGTAGAGTGCAGGTAAAACAGGCCCTATGGTGGAGCCTCCTGTCAGATGCTGAGAGACCTTTGATGACATACTAATTTTGTGACATACATCCATCTCTGCCAATCAAGTGATATTCCCTCTACAACCTCATCTAGTTTCTAATTAAAGTTAAAATTGCTTCCTGATTCTTGGGTTTATGAAAGAAAATCCCATTGGAATAATATTAATAGTAATATTAACAATGGTAAATGTACATGCATTCACATACAAACTGTATTGAGGTTGATAACTTTGCCTGTAAAAAAACAAATTTCTTCTTATTTAAGACTTAGGAGAAATACAAAAACAGTTAAAGAAGATAAGGCAGACATCAAATGGAAAATAGAAAAAATATGGCAGCTAACAGGTCAACCAAAAAGCTAGCTTTGTACTCTAAAAAATTGATCCAAGTCATTGAGTATAACTAAAAAGATATAACACATTCTATTTTTATAACATCTAGCTATAACTTAGTATTGCCTAGTCACTTTAGATGAAAGCACAAAAAAAATCTACCACTGAAATAGAGCTATCTTAATAGAAGGATTCTGCAAAAGGTGTAGATAAAAACTCTTGAGCAACCTGGTCATTTCCCCCCCATTGCAATCAATACTAAATGAAAATCGTACACATACACACACAACTTTATTTCAGATGCTACACTTGTATCTTCAAACTGACCTCATTCCACTGAAGACCCTAAATTGGTTACTGAGCTGGAACAATGCATCTCAAAAGTGCTGCTTCATCATGTCAGGAAGCTAAAAAGAGGATTGTGAAATATACAGCTACATAATGAAGTTTGTGTGAAAGCAGCATCACCCCATCACAATGCAAGCGTATATATACATCATGACGTCTGTGGAGATTTTAAATCATCCAGGTCATGGTTGTCCCAAAGGTGCTTTTTAAAAAAAAAATTCAAAAGCCAACTGGACTATGTTGTCACCGCAGGCCCAAAATGAGGGCTTTGACATGAGGTTGCATGGCAGATTAGTTGTCTCTGAAGCAGATGATGAATTCTGGGTGTGGTGTGTCTCCAGATAAATGCACTGCACTTTTGTGGGAATATTGTTTGTTTAATATTAAAAAAACATAAACAATTGGTAGATTTTACAAATCAAGTAAGATAAAGTAATAAGAGACAGACTGACTGTGACTATAACTATGGACTGCCAACTGAGACAAACGTATTAAGGATAAAGGAAAGCAAAACAGGAAAACAGTTAATGCTAATTTGGAACCATTTCAAGAGATAGAAGAAAGATGAAGAGATGAAAGAGAAAATGAAAGGGAAAATTAAAAATGTGGAAGAATCCATATATGTGTATAACACAAATAAATTAAAAAGTGGAAATTTTGGAAAGTAAAATAAAAGTCATAGGAATGTAGAGGAACATTATGCAGTAATATAACATTGTGATTAGATGCTGTCATATGAAATTCAGAGCAAATCCAGAGGATTTTGGTGAAGGTATTAGAAAAAAAAGTTATCAAACTCTTATCAAAATTTTTGAAATGAAATGAAGAGGATCCAGAGTCAGAAACTGACAACATTTATAGAATAAACAGAAGATTTATGAAATTAAGAAAGGTTCCAAATTCACAGGTGCTGTGAGTTTGGCTTTTAAAGGAAACCCAGTCCTTTCAGATAAAGGTTACACGAAATGCTATAACAGAAAGAAGCAATAGTGGAGGACTATAATAAGAAGTTAAAAGAGTATTTGTAATACTCTATGCCTGTGAGATACAAAAAGGGAAAAAAATAGGAATGTCCATTGTCTCTCTCGTGTTTTTTTAAATATTGAATAGAAATATAAGGCAAGCTGAGAGAATACTGCGAGTTAAAATTTAAAAACCAACTTATAGTTAAGGGCATTTACTGACGAAGATCCAATAAAGGGAATAGAAACATTAAATTAAAAGAATATAGTATAATAGGCAGGTTTAAGCTTGACAATCAGAAGACAATGATGTTACAAAAAACATGAAAATAGAGGATCAAATTGAACAGATGAAGAAAACCAGCTTTAAGATGGAGAAAAAAGTAAAATATTTAGGTATCACTATGACAAATATGAATTGTATGTTATTTCAAAACAATTATGTTAAAAATGGAATGAAATTAAAACTACAGTTTGGCAACTGATGTACATTTGAACAATGTACTTAGAATATATCTCACTTACTGAGAAATAGAAGAGTTTTAGTGAGAAAAACATGACTGAGATTTGGATGGCATGGGTATTTGTGATAAAATAAAGTCAGGGTTAATGAAGATTTCAAAAATGATTGTGTTAGAAATGCTCTATTAAGAACATGGAATAGGTGCAAATCCAGAATATGACATATGAAATAGATACAAATCTTTTTTTGGCTTTCAGCTAAAGAAATATTCTATAGATTCGAAATAATAGGCAAACAAAAATGGTTAATATATCACGAAATACTAGAATTATGTCAAAGGGACATAAAATAAAATCATAGAACAACTAATGGCAGAGGGACATAGTTGTCCAAGGTTTTCTTTTTAATAGTTACCAGAAAGATTTAAAGTAGATTTAAAACAATTTAGGGTATTGAACAGTGCAAGACTGATTTTAAAACAGAATTGTGTACAAATAATTAACATGTAATTGCTGAAATGTATAAACTGTTATTAAAATTTATTAAAATTTGAAACAGAAGACGAACAAGTTGAGGAATGTGTGGGTTAACTTTTTAATTATAATATGCAGCTGGAACAATGGGAAGATATGTGGATGAAAGGACTGGAATTTACACTGTTATAATCAAAGATAATTGTTATAAAATGATGTACAGAAAAATTACATGTATAATAGTATTTCAAATTTATGTTAGAAATATGAACAATAAGAAGGTTTAAGACAATAACTATGTTTATTTGTGTCTGGAAGCTCCTTATGGATTTTTTGTGTAAAAAAGAAAAAAAACAAGCTTATGATTTATGGTTTCAATGATTAGATAATGTAGATTATAGAAATAAGAGAGTCACAATAGAACTTTAGATAGACAAGTTAATATATAATTATACTTATAAATGCTGTAAAGAAAATTGGAAACCACATCTTTCCATTTTATTTTTCTACTTTTTTATTTTTGCACCTTTTCCTTTAGTTTCTTTTTTTTAAGAGTAAAAGTTCAGTCAATTTTAGTTTGCATTATTCTTTTTCATGTATGTATGTATGTATGTATGTATGTATGTATGTATGTATGTATGTATGTATTATATAATATGAAAGTCCAAAAGGACAGAACCTATAGTGTAATGGCACATTACTTTTGTCATTTTGCAAAACCAACAATAGCCTGTGGATACCCATGAATATAGAAAGATAAATATGTTACATAATTGGAAACAAAAGATGGACAAATAAAATCCAGTCAACTGAGGTGTTTGTGGTCCATACTGTGGAACATAACAGGCCATGAAAAATTAATCAAATTTATGAGTTAAACTTAAAATATAAAAGAGAATAAGTGCTCAATTTATTTAAAAGAGATCCTGAATGGCTGAGGGAAAAGGTAAGAAGTATACACAAACACAAACTATTGTGAGGAGAAAAGAACCAAAAAATAAAGTTCCTGGCCTGGGAAAGAGGGAGCCTTGGGCAACAAAAAGGACGTATGACAACTGAATGCCGAATTCTGCCAAGCAGAAAGAACAAGGACAGGTATTTAAATCAAGAATATCAATAAGTAAAGAAGTAGACAAGAAAAGTTGAGATTCTTTAAAAAAAAAAGAACATCAGAGAATTTGCAGGAAAATTTACAGCTAAAGTAAGAGTACTCAAGAGTAATCACTGAAGAGATCAGCTAGAGGCAAATGAAGTTAAAGGAAGATAAAATCAGTTAAAATGGGATTAAAGAATGATGGAAAGAGGGGAATATATTCAAGAACTGACTTTAGCAAGCATTAGCCAAAAAGAAAAGCACCCAGGGAGAAGTGAAATTTCAGTTGAACTGTCTAAACCTGGAGAAGAAGCAATTAAATGGGAAGAGCTCTGTGTCAAAACCCAAGAAATTAATTGCTTTTGTCTTGAGGTTGCAGGGGAAAAAAATCTCTTTGCATATTAAGGAAATCAAAAAAGGAAGAGGTAAGAGAACATGTAAATTATCAAACTATTTCATTAATTCCTCACATGATGATTAGAATCTTTCAAATAGCAATAGCAATAGCACTGTATTTATATACCGCCTATCAGGGCTTGCAACCCTCTCTAAGCGGTTTAC
>JANHJO010004139.1:41882-55765 GCA_032468235.1 Pseudoxyrhopus heterurus
TGTCTCTGCTTTTTAGGATGCTGTCTAGATTTGCCATAGCTTTCCTCCCCAGGAGCAAGCGTCTTTTAATTTCTTATTTATACTGTAAATAAGAAATGCTAAATTACTGACAATTTGCTATTTTGTTACTGGATCAAAGCAGTGTCCAGTAAATCATAAAATGTAGGATTGTTCTGTCCTGATTATTTTTTTTAATCTGACTTTCTTTCTGGCTTAGTTATTGAATGGAAATGTCACCTGAATTACTGTCAAAAGCCTGAGGGAAAGGAAGGCAGGATTGTCACAAAATGTTGTTTATTACAGAAATAACCAGAGGCCTTTAGCACATCTGCTGCTAAGGAGATTAATTTCTGGGGGAAAAATAAGCATGTTAAAAGCAGAAGTGTCAAATCTAGACTGTTTGAGTTTGAAATGGTTACACCCATTTAAACCCATTGTGGAAATGGATGGAAAAGTTTTAAAACCACTTTTCTATTGGAAGTCCAACCTGCCCAGTCAAATCTTCCAAAAACATTTCTTATCTAAGTCTGCAGTCACCGCTTCTGACTACTTTTGAGTTAGCAACCTGAAAGGGAGATATTAGAAAAAGAAATCATCACCAGTAAAGTTTAACATCCATTGAGTGAATGCCAATCATGGACAAAGAAATTGTAATTGACCAAGAGGCTTGTGGCCTATGCCAAAAATTCAGTATGATTTTTGGCAACTAATCAGTTGCCCTGTTATATCTTAAGACTGCATTGGTTGTGGAATTATGGAACAGATAGGTGCATTTCTCTTCATCAGAACATGGCTGCTAATATACAATGGGGAAGGGAAATAAAATGACAAATACCAAAAAAGAAGAATATTTGTAGTTCAGGGTTGAAATGAGGGGTTCTTGGTGCTCTCTGAGCTTGGCGGTTTTCTTGCAGACATTTCATTACTCAAACTGATGATGTTACCTAGTTTTGATAATGAAATGTCTGTTGGAAAACAACCAAGCTCAGAGAGCACAAGAAGCACCCCTCAAAATGACAAATGTAAACATTGGGGATTAAATGTAATAATCTATCCGAGTCTTTTAGGCTGTGCCTACGACCGGTAGTAATTTATGGTGTTTTCTAGAGTTATTCAGACTTTGTTGTGTGTAAATAACAGTAATAAGGACAAGCTTTGTGTCATTTTATTGACAGATGATGCTATGAAGATGCTGTACATTTCTAGCGAGGAAATGGCCTTTGAGAAATTTTATCTTTAGGGATCAGTTGAATGTCACCACAGGGATAGAATCATTATTATGTGTGGTCTCTAAGTGGAATTGATTTAGTTGTGCCTTGGGGAAGTCAAGAATTTCTCTATCCTGTTGTTTTTTTCTGGAAGAAAGACAAAAACAATTTTACAGGATCCAATCTGGGTTTGTCACCAGGACCAGAGGTTTATTTAATCTTAAGAGCTTTTGCATTCATGCTAGAGCCCATCCTCAGGGAACTTCTCACTAACGGAATGTGACACACCTTCACACACTCTGGTGAGAGAGAAGTTCCCTGAGGTTGGGCTCCAACATGAGTCCAAAAGCTCAGAAGATTAAACCTCTGGTCCCGGCGACCGACCCAGATTGGATCCTGCAACATTATCTCGGGACACCTATATTTGCCTTCATGAAAAACAGTCTTGCCTAACTTCCCTAACCCAAGAATCCTCTTAAGATTTTCATGACACCTAACATGCTTAGGAGACTCTGGTAGACGTTTCAGCAGACATACTCGGTACATGTTAAGCCCTGAATATGTTAAATTACCACATCCATCATTTCCGCCGCCCACTGGGAGAGTCTGATTCAGATAGTGCATCATCGGAGTCCTACATAAAGTGGGAGAGGGAAATAGAATATGCTGAATCAACATCCTCTTGTGGACGCTGGAAAAGAGCGGCAGAAACAGGCAATTCATCCTTCAGGATGCCTGTGGGCTGTTATTGATCTTCTCATCAGGGAGCAACCTGGGCAAACTTCTGAGGGACTCTCTACAACATCACTTGAAGGTCATTGCTTGAGCAAAAGCTCTTAGAGAGGAAAGTGCTTCATAAACCAGCTACCTTTTAATGAAGTCCTGTAATACTCTCTAGTATCTGTTTTCCACATTGCTGTCCAGCAATATTAAAACGCCCTACTCTGCCATGCAGCAAAGCCCATGATAATGTTCTGATTTTACATAAACAAAGGCTGCAATATACGTGCCAGAGCAAGCATGCATATTTTACAGGGTGTGAGAAAATGACTGAGAAAAGGAAATACTTAAGCATAAATGTCCAACAATTGTAGAGCAGTGTATTTCCAGACCATCACATTCAGAAAAGCTACATTAAATTAGAATAGGAACAGCTTATTATTTATTTAAATCAGGGGTCTCCAAACTTGGCAAATTTAAGGTTCGTGAACTTCAACTCCCATGCTGGCTGGGGAATTCTGGGAGCTGAAGTCCACGAGTCTTAAAGTTGCCAAGTTTGGAGACCTCTGGTTTAAATTTATTGGTTGCCCAACTCCAGTGGACTCTTATTGAATTTTTGTGTGCTGCTGGGGGCTGTTTGGCTGAAAGCTGACTAATATATTCATATAAACTAGTAAGTAAGCGAACTATAACTCAGGAAGGAATTCTACTCAACAAGTAGGACTGAGCATGTTGATTTCCTCTGCCACCTAAAATGATTGAGGTGAGTGGTGAGGAGAATCATTATATTTTAGATATTATCTGGGATCTTTATGATACGCACAAATGATACGCACAAATATGTGGACCATGGGAATATGTGAAATGAACATGAAATTCCATTTTGCATTAGAAACACTAAAACTGGACCTATTATTTAGAGATGTTACTAAAATTAAATATTTGGGAATGTGCATGCAATAAACAGAGTATGTGTTAAATTGTCTAGCAACACTTTTCTCTAGACAGATTATGTAAGACAACAGAGTGACAAAATAATCTTGCACCATACAGGTTTATTATCTTGAAGTATTGTATTCAGTTGGGCTACCATAGACTAAATGGTTATTTCTCTTATTTCAACAAAAGAAAAGAAAATATATAATATGGGCACTTAAAATTTCAAAATATTAATACACTGGCATAGCAATCACAGTTGAAACCCTAAAAGTTCTTCACCTTATACAAAGAAGCATAGCCATTATTTTAGCATGACAAAAACCATGTTAAAATAATCAAAAGTTGAAGTTTTTATCCATTCTAAGATGCTTCAGAATCCAAAAACATGCAGATCTTAAGTCTCCTTATTTCAGAAGTGAGCAATATTGAGACTTGTGACAATGCATGTTGTAGGAAGATTATATGGCTAAGCCCCTTGTCACACTGAATAACAGAATAACAGAGTTGGACCTTGGAGGTCTTCTGATCCAACCCACTGCTCAGCCAGGAAACCCTAAACCATTTCAGACAAATGGTTGTCCAATCTCTTCTTAAAAACTCCCAATGTTGAAGTACCCACAACTTCTGGAGGCAAGTTGTTCCACTGATTAATTGTTCTAACTGTCAGGGGATTTCTCCTTAGTTCTCGGTTGCTTCTCTCCTTGATTAATTTCCATCTATTGCTTCTTGTCCTGCCTTCAGGTGTTTTGGAGAATAGCTTGACTCCCTCTTCCTTGTGGCAGCCCCTGAGCTATTGAAAGACTGCTATTATGTCACCCCTAGTCCTTCTTTTCATCATACCCAGTTCCAGTAACTGTTCTTGGGTGGGTTTTTTTGCTAGCAATGTACCCCAAGAGCTCTACTAAATTGAACCTGATGTGAAAGAAAAGCACTTAATTGGATTTATACATAATAGTTTTTCAAATAATGAGTTTCAGAGAAAGAGCTGACTATTATTGCCCTGCAAGGAAAGGTAGGCTTCTAACGATCTTTTAAAATCTTTTTAAAACAGGAAAGGTGCTCTATAAATAGGATCAAAGTATTTCTGACAGCTAAGAGGAATCTTGGATTTCTTTTAAAAAGTGTGTCCTAACCTTAGAAGGACAACCTTAAGGGTTAGATATTCCTATTCAATCCAGCTACTGAATAGCACCAACCTTCATTCTGCCCAAATCAACAAATACGTTATGGCAAACACTTAAGAGAGCAGCAAGGTTATCAAAACACTTTGATTGTGGTTCCCCTTAAATGATAGTTATAAGAAACTCATTTGGCACAACTGAACACTCATGCTCAATTCTCAGATCATTTTGATGCATTTATGTTTGAGATTAGTTAATACCCAAGGATTGCAGTTAATACCCAAGGAAAAGAATGCCAAGTTATATTGGAACTCGTTGAGAAGAACAGCCTTTAGTTTTTAAAAATGCATATGTGTGTCTTTGTTTTCTGTTCTCCTGAGGTGGTTTGCCTAGAAATTCCCTTCTGCAGACACTAAAGTGGAATTATCATAGCTTCATCTCTTTAAATGTGTGGGCTGTTTAATTATCTTTATGACTAACAGTAACGTCTTGATAACCAATTAAGGAGACAAACATTTGGAATTTCAGCTAGTTTTCCCAAAGTTGAGAACAAAGTGCAACCTAGCGTTATTTTATTGGCCAGCATTGTGAAGCGAAAGTATTGGTGAGAGACATGAAGCTGCTGCCGTCTTTATTTAATCCAGTGCCTTTAATACCTGTCTCTGTTATGGACCAATTGGAATTGGACATAGAAGTTTTAGGCAACTTCCAAGGGGAAAGGGTTTCTGGTATTCTAAAGGAGGACACTTTCATTGCTTTCAGAACCACCAGCCAATCCTTCACTGCCTGCCAACCATATCTTTGCAAGATATTAATGGAACGATACCAAAAGGCCCTGGGAGACTGTGGGAAAACTTAGGGCAGCAATGGAAAGTGCATTAGACATAAACAACCAAGAGGGCCCATTGGTAGCGTATCTCATAAATAGCCGTGCAGCTCAGGTCACGACAAAACCGGATAGAAACTGTTTAAAACATTCCAAGACACTCCACCTAAATGAACTTACTGATACAATCTTCTTGGATTTTCCAAGCTTCTGCATTTACCCCTAATAGTAGCATTAAAGCCACCTTACTGGACTCTAGGTTGTTGTTGCCTCCTTGATCTTGACCAGCTGTTTGGACTTGTCAAGCATTCTCACATTACTTTTTCAAAGGAGACACTAATTTGATGGCTGGCCTTTGAAAGAAAAAGTTCTAGACGTGGCCACTGTAACACACACACACCCATGTCCTTATTTACACCATAATTCTAACGTGAAAGCCTACAACACAAGGATAAATATAGCTCTTCAGAGTAATCCATCTGGCCTAGGGGGCTCAAGCAAGGCCCTTCCTGCTCCCCAATGCTCCTCCACCCCAAATTTGCCTCCTCTGCTCTCTCCCATTAAGAGCCGGCTTACTTCTACTGGTACTTGCAAGTTCCAGATTCGCATCCCAAACCTTGAATCTTTCCCAAGGATGAAACACATGACAACAAACAAACATTGGGGATCTGCTACTTGTCTGCCATTACTGGCTGTCATGTCTTTCACTCAGAATGAAGCTTCAGATCTCCATTCCAGCAAAGGAAGGAATGTCCAGAAGGTAGAAGAAATAGGCCACAGGAATGATAGGGACTTTCTTCTCCCAAATCCTCTTTCTTTAAGGCTGTCTGGCCAATAGCGGGCAGAGGATGTGACTCTATCTTGTCCCATGAGCAGGATTCTGTCCTTAACTAACTGCCACCTTTGAGAATGAGTAGACAAATGAACCTTCAGTTCACGCAGATGCTTTGGCTCTAAAAAAAATAAAGCTCTATTCAAAACTACATTCATATTTAAGTTTGTTTGTTTTTTGTTTGTTCTCTTTCTCCCAAGACAACATCCCAAGGCAAACTTTTAATCCTAGGGCTCCATTGTCGATCACCATAGCAGCCAATACTTTTGAACTTTTGAACTAGAATTCACCTAAGGGTGTATTCCCACCAACAAGTGCAAAAGCTGTGGAATTTTCCCGTAGGGGTTGCTGAGAAGGAAGCATTCGACTTCTTTTGGCAATGATCCTATGCTGCAACATGCGCCCTCCTAAAATAAACATGCATCATACGTCCCTCTTCCCTCCATGCCTTACAGAACCCCAGTAACCCAAGTAACGTGAACAAGAGAGACCAAGAGTACAACGAAACAGGACATAATATGGATCTGTCTGCAATCAGTGTACAGAGCTAGATGTCTGTGCTGGATCTATCTGAAGATACATCAGCTGATAAAGAACTCACCTTTTATCTGGTCATAATGCAATTCAATCTACATTCACTCAGAAGCAAATTCTACTCAGTCCAATAGAAATGATTAAATATTCGTTAAGTGGATATTCATTGGAACCCAGTCTCCAATTATGTATTTTTTGCCTACTAACTACTGCTATTTACTGATGTCTTTTGAAGTTCTTAAGAGGAAATGAGGAGGTTATGAGTCTGGCTCTACAAAAGACACCTATTTGAAGGTGTTCCTCATTTATGGGAGTCTACTTATTACTTATGTGCCACCCACTTCCAAGCTCAAGGTGGCTAACAATAGGAAACGTTTCACACATAGCACATACATAGGCAATTAGAAACCCACTTAAGCAAAAGACCAACATTGTTCAATAATTAGTTCTGTTTTAAAAGGCAGCTTAGCATCACTCACAAGATGGCCTTCACAGCCTCCCAAACACCTAATAAATTGTAAAGTACTGCCCATCCTACATCCATCTTAAAGGGGGGGGGGGAGATGGATGCAGACGGGCTTTGAAATCACCCATCCACAACTGCATGCAGGAACTGTCACCTGGACAAAGCCTTTTCCAGCAGGGTGAAATACCTTTAATTTCTATATAAATTATAGTCATTATTTCCAAATGAACATCTCTACCTATAAATTAGCCTTGTGCAACCATCTTGCAAACCGCCATTCTCTTTTCTCCTTATTTTGGGCAATGCATAAGTGGGTCCCAATTCAGGAAAGACAGGCAATTGCTGAATAAAAAAAATCTCAGTCCTTATCAACAGTCCAAGTTTCTTTCCCAGCCTTTTGCAATATCCAAAGGCTCTGAAAAATGAGGACATGCATCTGTCATTTGCAGACCCACTAATTATAATCCTGTGCAATCTTGCAAAGGAATAATCTTCTCCAGAGTCGAGGAGATTTCCGTTGCCGCTCAGCTTTGTGGAAGGAAGCTGGGTTCAAACTTTTTATAAAGAAAAAGGCACTGGTTCAATGGCATTCCTTCCTCTTCCTTCAGCTATTCAGCCATTGAAATAACTGGCAACAATGCTGGCCAGCTGTCTATCCCCTAGCACCTCCGGTGATGCTGAAGTACAGTTTCCATAATCCCCTTCTAATCAAACCCAAGCTTTCCTCAGAAAAAGCATGTCACAAGGACTGCAGCAAATAGGATGGGGATTGGGGAGGATCCTGGTTCCTTACTTTGTTTCTCTGTCTGTCTGTCTGTCTCTCTCTCTGCATTCTGCACAAATCCTGAACCCTGGACCAGCCAGAACCTTGCCGCCAAAGCTGTTCAGCCCTCCCTTCTCCATCTTCTCTTTTCTCTGATAACTGCTTCGTTCAGTGCCCAACCAAAGATTGCTGACAGGTTAAGAGTTAAAATGCCCCACCTGAGCTGTTGTGGGGTAAACTATGCCAACAGGCGTCCAGGACCTCCCAAGGTTTAGTGGACTGAGAAGGAGAAAAATGACCCTCCAGCTTTCTTTTTTTCTTTGCTGAGACATGCCTCCCGCGTCCTTCTCAGCAGTTCAGGGCTGGTTCAGAGAACACACCTGCCGAGACGCCTGGCTTCCCAACCCTGTTCCCCACGTACCTCTTGGCCGAGGTCTCCAGTGCTATATTGCCTTTCCCTTCCACCGAGGTGCCATTCTGTGAATGCCCTGGATCGGCTCCGTTCCGCCGCGCTCCTTCCCTTGGGCTGCTCTCCAGTCCCCGCGGAACTGCCAGGCTCTTAGTGGCAGGAGCTGCTATCAAGCTGCACACCTGACAGGTTTCCACCCCATGCAACCTGTTGAAGTCTTGGAATTCCTTGCACGCTGCTGACAACCGAGGAGCCGGTCTGGCTGGTTTCTGGTGACGTTGTCCCTCTGTTTTCTCGAATTCAGCAACCCCCAGAGAAAGTGCTGCCTTCCCAGATGAGTGGCAAGGCGAGCTTTGCTCACCACAGCCGGCTGTGGGTTTGGCTTCCACGTCTTCTTCTTCTTCTTCGGACTTAGTCATTGTGATCATAATCTCATAGCGAATTATTGAAAGATTCTTGGTTGGGATGGTTTTTGCATCTACCGCCGCTACTCCTGGAGGCCACTGGATGTGTGGGCTTGCCATAACACTCTTAAGTCTTGTTCCTTTGACAAAAGGTCCAAACTTTCTGGGCCCAATGCGGTCACTCAGGTTTTCCGAATTCCCCACAATAGAAAACAGAGAAGTTTCTGAAGTTAAATGATCTTCTAATAAATTCTCAACCGAATCGAAGAGAGACTTGGGAGTTTCCCCCAGGTCGTCTTCTTCTAATTTGGATGCTGTTGTACAGTCCAGAGAAGAATGGCTGATGGAGAAGGACTTATCTACCCAGCAATGCAGAGCGTCTAAGGATGTGGATGGGACCAAGTCTGACCATGCAGAATCCATTTCACTTGATTGAGATGGGAATTTCTCCTTCTCAGGCTCTTGGGATTGAGGGCAGACGTGAGGACTACTCTTCATATCCACACAGCTGCCAACAGCCGGCCTCTGAAGCCGCCCCAAAGTCCAAGGATCGCATGCTGCATTATTGACACAATTTGAGAGCTCAAGATGGCTGCTGCGGCGCTTGTGCCAAGCAAAATTTCTGAACTTGTTGAAGAGGCTGTTCTTCCAGAGATTGGGCTCCGAGGAGCTAAGTGAGCGGGTCTGTAGAATGAAAGGGAGAATGTTGAGAAGGGAAGTGCAATTCGAACGCTTCCAAGGCTTGTTTCTAGGGTCAGGGGAGTAGGATCTTACAGGCAAGATGGAGATTTAGTGGGAAGAAGGGATAACCTTGAGGCACAGGAGGAAAAGCCACAACCAATACAATGGTCGGATAAATCTGAGTCTGGGATAGAAGTGTAATCCAACTAGCGTCTCAGACAAGAGCCTCCCTAGTTGTCACAAAGATAAGTTTGGGGGTTGGGGGGAAAGAAACTTTTTCAACTTGCAAAATTCTGTCACTATAACTTTACATTAAAGATAGCATTGGCTAGCATGACTTTGGTTTCCTATTCTGCTCTGCTTCAAGAGTTGACAGATGGTCACAGCCATGTACTCAAAGCCCTATCCTTTTTTCTGTGGGTCACGTTCTTCTGGGAAATTGTGGCTAGAGGAGCCTGAGTACAAGAAAATAGTTTGAGTAGACCTGGACAGCATCTTACCGATCGAGGGGTGTGTTAGAACTGATTCATACCAGCTTGTGAAAGCCAGTTGTTAAATTTTCAGGAATTTTGCAGGCTGGTTGAGAGCAGAGCTAAGCTCTTTGGTGGCTCATGCAGCCACGGAGCCAGATGTTATACAGGTCCTCCTCCTTTACAATTGGCTTGTTTAGTGACCATTTGCAGTTACAACAATGCTTAAAAAAAATAACTTTGTGACCAATCCTCACATTTATGAGCTTCGCGGATCTTTTAACCAAAGAAAAGCTGAATTAAGCTTATAAGCACAGTCACAATTTCATTTAGTGGCTGCTTCACTTAATGATCGGGTTGCCAGTCCCAATTGCCATCACTAGCTGAGGTCTACCTGTACATCTATCAGCACACCACTGCACCCAGCCATGAAATTCACAGGTCACTAACATCTCTTGGCCTCATAGGATTACTTAATAAATATGATAAAATAATTTCAGTGGGTCACTGAGATAGGTATGTATAAACAAACAAATCATTAAGACAGATGAGATGAGTTGCCAAGCTCTTCGTGGCTACACAGACCACACCAAGCCAAGGTTGGTTGAATCGAAGTTTCTTTCACAAACTATAATTTTCTAGGCTTACCCAACGAGGTAAGCTAAACCTGGCAGTTCTCAAACTATTTCTCCTTACTCAAGGATACATCCACTTTTCCTTCTCTTCCTCCCTAAAATTTAGAAATAAAAAATCCATGAGTGGCTTAGCTCGACTTCTCAGACCTAAAAAAGATTTTATAACATTATACAGATCGTTGTTATATTGTTTACACTAGTTTGCAAACTGGCCCAGTTTTTTATTTTATTTGTTTGTTTGTTTAATTTATTTGCCACCCATCTTGGAATGAAACAACTATAAGCAGATTTTAATTAAGCCATAAACAAATTATAAAATGGGTTGAGTGGCCATAGAAAATTAGGGAAGGCAAAAAATAAAAAAAGAGGCCAAGCCCCTATCCTGGGCCCAGGAACCCCATCTCTTGTAAACACTCTGGGCTGCCTTCCTATTTAAGTTACATTCCAGTCATGGGGACTTACAGATTAGCTCCTGGGCCTCAAGGCTGAAATCAGAGTTGTCAGGAATTCAAGTTCTATGGCCCTAAAAACTCCAATTACGTAAAAATGTTCCTGGCTTCCTTTTATACAATCCTCCTTGGCCCCTTTGCCAGGCCAGGAAGTGGGTGGTTTCTCCTGCAGGAGATGAAGCATGCCTGGATAGCAGCCATGCCTACCCTCAGGGCCGACCCCAGTGACTGAAAAACAGCTCGGGGGCACCCTACCCAGAGGAGCTGCTGAGGTAGCAGGAAACCACTAGATAATAAGCATCCTCTTGCTCCAATTCCATACACACCTTTTGGAGAGTTCAGCTGTCACACATACCTGTATCTGCCCCAGGTGAGCCAGCTGCCTCCCAAATATGGCAGGGACTGGATTAGGAGCCTTTGGCCATACCATCGTGCTGGGGGGTGGGGGGGGCTCTTACCCACTGCAGAAAAAGCAGGTGGGATTTTGCTCATGGGGCAAGTCAATGCATTGCAGTGCCACTTTGGGTACCAGTCAGACAGCTGGCAAGAAGGGCAAAGGGGAGAAAATCCAGCAGGAAATCTCTCTATTAAGAAGGAACCAAATGAGAGTCTCTCTCTCTCTCACGAGCTCACTCCTGCATTTCTCTGTTCCTGTTTTGTTTTTGTTTTTTCTGGGTTGGGGAAGAGAAAGTGATGGCAGGACTGGAGGATCCGGAATGGAGACCGAGTCCTTCCAGGTAACATGGTGTCAATTATTTAGTTCTTTTTTATTTTCAGTACTTCAATTTTTTTTTTAAATAATAGGATGCTAATATTTTTAAACATTATATAAACGTGACCGCATTGAAAGTGCATCGAAATACTACATTTGCAACTAGTTGAGGCATCCCATCTTCATGTGACCACAATTTATGGCGGTTTTTTGGCCAGTTTCTGGCAAAAACAAAAACAAACCACCACCCATTTGGGAGAGTGGATTCAGATTTATGACCCTGAGATTTGTTTAACGGCAGCTATAAAAATGGTTGAAAAACCCAGATCTGGTTACATGGTGCTTCGACTTACGACCAACCTGATTTTCAGTGGAATTTGCCAGTTTCCTGCATTTGCTTCCAGTTTCTGGCAAAATCACCCATTGGTAAAAATGGATTCACTTAATGACCACTACAAAAAACACCCCATAAAATCAGACGGCAAGATCATGTGGGGATCCACTGAACAGCTGCTATGACTTAAGGCTGTAATTCTGGGTTCATTTATGGTCATAAGTCAAGGACTACGTGTAATCGAGTGACATTTGGAAGAGGACTGAGAGTTTCTGCTACTTCTGGTTGAAAAGTTTAGAATCCTATAGGGCAATGGAATAGACCAGAGAATTTAAAAATGAAGAAGAAATATGGATGGAGGATAACAGGTCAAGAATATTTCAGATCTCTTCAATAGAAGCATTATAAGGTTAAAGTTTGGAAAATAAAGCAGCCCAAAGAAATTTGTGGAAACGGAAGCTGTATCTATTCAATGCACTTAACTAGAATACTTACAAACCAGAATACTTAACAAACATCCACATATGCTACATTTAACCTGTTGTCGTCCTGCATAGCTAAATGTCTATGGAGATTCTCAGTCATCCAGGTCATGACCTGGATGACTTGGAACCTATACATACATTTAATATACATTTAATCTGATTTTACCTTTTTTGTGCACAACTGTGTTGGGGGAATCAAGACCATCAGTTTAGTTTATCGCTCAAAATATTGCATAATCTCAGAAATACAAGTGAAAAAGATTTGCAGGGGGAAAAAGGGATGGGAAAATTGGAAAAGAGAAGCTAGGCAAGGATGATGTTGGGAGCAAGGAACTGCCCCTTGGTTTGGACAGCCAATAATATGTTTGGCAGCAGATCTCGTTGGATATAGTACATGGTGTAAAATAACCGTGGGAAACTGCCTGGAGCCAACCTTCCGTAGTCTAGTTCCTTTCAAAAATATGTTGGACTTCACTTACCATAATCAGAAGCCATGAAGGCTTTGCTGGCATGGAGCCCAGTTTTTCTGGAGGCACTGTAGCCAAGCAGTTATGGGGTACAATATAAACTATTGGAGGAACCCCCTGGTTCCTCCTCCTTTGCTAGAGCACTGATTATCTCAGATCTAAAAAGGCTGATCCATACTGTCTAGGAAACAAAGTTCTTTCTAGAGGATGCAGAAAACTGAATGTGCAACAGGCTGTGTGCAAAGCAGGAGGACTGGCTCACTATATAAAAATCCTTGCCAAGTCTGCTCTCAGAAGGACCCACCTTACTCAAGGAGTGTTGAGTCAGGTACGGCACAGACACATATTTATAGATCTAGCTCATATTATCTGCCCTGAGTGTCACTGCCTCTCCCAGGTTTTATACAGGAATGTTTTCTCAGCCCTATCCAGGGCCAATTTCCTTCTACACATGCTCTTTCGCTGTGCTTTGAGCTAGACTTCACTTGGCTCAGGTGATTATCCCCTAAGCTGGCAACCCTGGCTCCAAGCCAGGAATGACAAAAAAAAACTCAAGGTTTTTTGGCCTATGCAATTCCTTCTAATAAAAGCAGAGTGATGAGGGGAGGGGAGAGAGATTTATTAACCATTCTGAGAGCTTCATTAAAATTACTTTGAACTGAATTAGTTAGTAACACACCCTTCTGCACTTTGGGAGGAAGGAAGAGAACTCAGAGACTCTGTAACCACCCCAACAGGTTCCGCTGCCGTCTGACACTGGCAGTGCCACCAAGAATGCCACCGATAGAGCAAGGCGACCCCATTCACCCTTTTAATGGTTCTTTAGGGTATTGAAAACTTCCAAGGGTATTTTTTTGTGCAATCTCTTTTTTCCTCCTAAAAGATTTTGCAACAACTCTTCTGCAAATCTCTCGATTTTCAGTTTCTGTTGTAATTTCTCTGAGTTTGCTCCTGGTTGGAAGAATATCTCAAAAGCCCCCGTTTTGCTTCAGAGGTGCTGGATGACGTTTTCTCATTTGTGCTGCTAAAGAAAAGCAAAATGACCTCCGCAGAAACCAAATTTCTGCAAACTTTGCAAGAGCTAATTGAGTACATCAAAGAGGTTTGAGCACCACTCCTTGTATACCCACAGACTGTTTTTAAGATAAGCAGGACAGGCTTTGCAAGATTTCTGAATCATTAAAATTAAAACTTTCATCAATTAAAACTTATAGTCAAATAGTCTTCCCTTCCTATTCTCTGTGATTTTGAAATTACTAGATCACAACCCAAAGCCCAGTGAGGCATCTGAAAAGCCAGTTTCTGCTTTAATGTGGATTTGCTCACTTCTGTCCCGTGTTCTTAAAAGTACAGATAGCACTGTATTTAGCAATAGCACTGTATTTATATACCGCCTATCAGGGCTTGCAACCCTCTCTAAGCAGTTTA
>JANHJO010004139.1:84775-99992 GCA_032468235.1 Pseudoxyrhopus heterurus
CTCAACTTTCGTTTTCACACGTTATCAATCTTTGCTGCCTTTGGAACATGAGGGGGAGGGTCCCTGGAGCCCCCGCAGGGCGGTCCCGATCGGGGTTCGGTTGGGTTCGGGTTCATGAGGGGGAGAAGCTGGCCGTGCGGGGCGGGAGGGAGGGAGCGCGCGCGCGCACACACTTTTCCCACGTGACGATCGCACCCATCAACTTTGTCCCTTCCAAGTGGGGGGGTGTTTTTCCCCCCCGATTTGGTGAATTGGAAGAGAGGGGCGGGTTTACCTGCCGGGGGAGGTAAGGAGCGCCTTCTTCTAAGCCAGACTACTTTCTGCTGTTGCAAAGAGACCGGGAGCTTCTAAATGATTGACACCCAGGGAGACACACGCGCCCATTGCCTGCCTAGCCTGTTGGCTTAGGATCGAATCAGCTTGATCCTAAACGACCTGTTTAAAAAGAGAGGCCCCTCCCTCGCCTTCCCTCTCCATTCCTTTCTACTTTAGCAAGTAGATCTTGATTGCCGGGCCCGCCATTCTTTTTTGGGAATCTCCTCTGGTTGCTTTTGGGAATGGAAGGAGGAAGAGAAGGATGAAGGCCAGGCTGGTTCCCCCAATTTCCCCATTATGTCATCCTCCAGTATTTCGGGAGAGAAATAAGATCGCGGGTGATTTTTTTTTTAAATAAAATTCCCTGTATTTTCTTTAATAGGTAAGTTAGAACGATCCCCGATTTATCCCGGTGTATTCCACAAACTAGGACAGAGGGAAGACAGGCAGAGTAATTTGGGAGTATGAATGCATTTTATATGTGAATATGTATATGATCGATAGATATTTCAAAGGGAAAGAGGAATCATTAATGGGAATCCCAAGTAAATTCAGAGTGGTTGAAAACTTGAAAGTCCTACTTGGTCAATTAAGGGGGAAAAATCTCCCCAATTTTTTTTTAGTTTCTTTGCAAATAGAACGTTCATTTAAAAAATAAGATGAATTCTTTCTACCTCGTGCAATAAAGACAAGTAAATGTGTAAGCAAGGCATATTTTTACTTGGAATATACTTCGTAAAATCTCTACAGCAAAAACTGAGAAAGTCGGATATTATGAGATTTCAGGCGGTAATTGGGAAACCAATCCATTATTTCTTTCTAAACTTTTCCTCTCCACGGGAGCATGTTTTTAAATAATTTAGATCGAGCTAATGAAAGGTCTAAGGTCTTACTGAAAACTGAAATTATTAAAGTATTACATTTTAATATGCGCTCTGTCGCGGTGTAATCGCAAATGCTGCTGTTTTACAAGGAAGAGGCTGGTCTTTATTTAAAAAAAAAATCAACTGGAATTATAAAATAATATGCAAAGGGTCTGCGCATCGGTCAGTTAGCTTGAAAAGTTATCGAAAGAAGACAGTATTTGCCCCCCCCCCAATAAAATCCTTGGAGGAGCTAACCAAGTTTGTTTACGTTCATCCTGGCTTTGCAGGGCACAATCCGGTTTTAATCAAATCCTGGGGCGGGAGGGGAGAGGTGGCCAGAGCGATTGGAGCATACATACTCCTGGACTGAGACTCCTTTGCAGGCAGGGGCGCTGGTGGATGTATCCTGATGTCTACATTATCTCGCCGCAGCTCCAGGATTGATGGGTTGGAGTGGGCGGGGCCCAGTGGCTGCTTAAGACAATCGGCTAAAATGAGAGGCGATCGGAGCATCAAAAAGCGATGATGGGTGAAAGGAAGAGGAAAAACCCCCCGAAACGCGTGCACGAGGGACGGGAGAGACGCGCGGGCACAGTCTTGGGGAATGGGGGGGCGGGAATTCACGTCTCTCCTCCTAGCGTAGCTTTTATTTGCTTTGGTTTCTTGCCTCCCTCCCAAATGAAGCAAAGGGATTCTGTCTGTAGCCCACCAGAACTCTGGGGCTATTTGCGCTCCCTGTGCTCTCCTTGTCCCCTTCCCCTTGCAAACCGATGTACATTTGGAGTTACATATTTTGAGCGGAAATGGCCCATTTGATGATCCTGGAGGGGGAAAGAGCCAAAGGTCTAAAGTTCCTTCTTCCTCATCATCTCTCCCCCTCCCCCCCCGCATCTTGACTGCCAGTGGAAGGGTTGCAGATGGGGCGGGGAGAGGTCATGCCTGATTTTTGTGAGGCATCTTGTGGTCTGGGGGCAGAAGGAGAAGGAAGGGGAGCTTCCCAGTTTGCCTCCCTCCCCTCAACCCCTCCCCCTCCTTTTTGGGGGATTGGGGGAGATTTCACGGCTGGCCGAAGACAATAGCCGGAGTGACCAGTACGAACTCGGGAGGGCAAATAGCCTCTCCATTTCCGGTGCTCAGTTCAAACTGGACAATAACAGCCAGCTATTTCCCTGAAGCAAGGCTGAAGTCTTTAAAGGGACAGCAACTTCATCTTGAGAAACTTTCCCATTCACCCTCCCATCTCTTCTCTTTAAATTTTACTCAAATGCTGGAAACAGAACTGGAGGTAAAGATAATTAATCAATATGCCTAAGTCCCTTTGCATGTTGGATGCTTAAACAAGCATCATGCAAAGAGACTGGTGTTTGCCAAAGAAATGAAGGGCCATTGATGTGGATGTACTGACTATAAACTTATAATATAAAACTGTACAGGTGCCCAAAATCTAGGTTATTTGCATAAGATAGTTGAGGGATAGGCACGCACTGAGAGAATACTCAACATCTATTCCAATCACAGCTGGTTTACAAATCTAATACAAAATACGTAGTTTATATACATCATGGTACTCAAAAGAACAGAGCTTTTGGAAAAACAAATTGATTCAGGAGTGTGTGTGTGTAAAGTTTTCATACATGTGTGTTCAATAAAATAATACAGTTGCATCTATTTCAGATACATTCTTTAATCTTGCTTTTTTTGTTTCTGAAAATGACATGAGGGCATAATTTTTAGAGCTGATTACTACTAAATGCTTTATCAATAACTGTTCGGAAGCCTGCTAAAATATATGCTGCTCTTACTTCATTTTTATTTATTAACTAAAAACCTTTCTTTGCTCTCTCTTGCTCACACTTACACACATTTCCATTCAGATTTCTTTCTGAATTTAATGTGATCAGAAACTCGATATGAGTAACTTTCATCTTTTAAATAATTTGAAGAGCACTTTTTTTAAAAGGACACACATACTTGCAGTTAGAATTGCAGAAATTTGCAAGATGGGTAGAAAGAAATTTGATCACATGAGAAAACATTAACATAGCCACTGCATTTAATGAAGCTTATGAGAGACTTCCCTCTCACATAATATATATGGACACAGAAACTTATGAACTTTTATTATAATCACATACTCAATTTGCTATCTTATTAACAAAGAACCGCATCTTAGACTTTCTTGTAGCTGTTTAAATGTCTATGTAGGTGTCAATATTATATACTGAATGTTGATTGAACTCAGTGGAATTTACATCCCAAAGGATATAAATGGAATTGGCCTGCCTGGTGACATTATTAAAGAAAATTTGTTTTTTTTCCTATTAGCATTGCATATAAGGAAAATTACAATTAAAATGTCCTGGCCTCTAGCACCATCATAATTTTGTTCTCATTAAAACTCACAGATTCAGATCAGTTTCAAAAATCATCATATAGTCTCCAGTATTTTGGAAGTGCTGCTTAGTAGAGGTGCTGGAGAGCTTGAGAAAAGCTAGACTAAGCTACTCATCTCTACCAATAATTAATGCTTAAGCAAAGAACCCAAAAGGACCGTTGCCCAATATGGAAGTTTCTGCATTCACATTTTATTCTTATTTGCATTTAATCTTCACTTTTTCTTACTGGGGCTCATTCTGAAAATAAAAAAGATGTTGTGGGAATTTAAAGGGAAAGCCATCATCTTTAAAAAGCAATTCACAAAATACAAATGTTGGCAGTTAAGAAAAATCAGTGTTAAATGGGATTCACAATGTAATGCAATACTCAACAATAAATCCTATTTCATTAAATATGGTCAGTGAACAATGTAGAGAGAACCACAGTTTCTATATTTTCTATATTCCAGTTTCTATATTTTCTGTAGCTCCACTTGTGTGAGTGTGTATGTGAAAAAACGAACAGCGTTACATTTTGAGTAAGGATGGAAAAAAAATAAATGAAGGAGTCACTTGAAATCTCACGCTCTGTCCAAGGTGCTGATCTGCTCGCTCGATGATGCTCTTGTGCTCTCCAGGGTGCTGAAACACACCATGGTTACACACTGTCCAGGTTCTGAGAGGGGAATTAGAACAATAAAATGAAATCACAACAAAATCTGTTAAGACTCGCTTTTTTCTTTAGTCATGACTTTTGTTTTCAATATTCTTGCATCCACACTAGTAAAATTATTTAGCTCTGGAAAATGGAAAGGACAATCTCGGCACAATTTCAGCTTTCTGATATAAACTGAGCATGTTCTTTTCACTTGTGATGCAATGAAGTGTATTGGAAATGTATACATAGTACATCTTGCAAAGGTTCAATAAAATGTATTATCTAAAAGAACTTAATCCACCCAAAATCCTTGGTTTCTTTGCAAAAAAGATAATATACTAGGAAGTTCTATATGGAATGCATTGCTTTTGTTTTTAAGCTTCAGTTGATTAATATAAAGCATGAGTAAAATATGACATTTATAGACACTATATGATAACATTTTCAAGGAAAAAGGAGAGCTCCAGATCAAAGGTCTAGATCAGAGGTGTCCAATCTTGCAAATTTTAAGACTTGACTTCAACGCCCAGAATTTCTCAGGCAGCATGGCTGGTTGGGGAAATTGATGAAAACCTCCTAGAATGCATATGGGTCAATATAAAAGGAAAAAACAATGACATTGCTATAGGTGTATACTACAGGCCACCCAACCAAGCAGAAGAAATAGATGAATTTTTTGCTAATCAATTAACAAATGTATGTAGGAAACATTCCACAGTAGTAATGGGAGACTTTAACTACCCTGATATCAACTGGGAGACTAACTCTGCAGCAAGTGGGAGATCAGATTCCTAACCAATTTCGTTGACAATTTTGTCATCCCAGAGGTAGAAGAGGGAGCTAGTGGAAAGGCTATACTGGACATGATTCTTTCTAACAGACAAAAAGTGATAGAGGGAGTTGAAGTTGCCCAAACTTTGGATGAGAGTGACTACGTCATAATGGAATTCAATATAATGCAAACACAAGCAATAGAACATAATCCAATCAGTGTCTTAAAACTTTAAAAGAGTTGATTTTAACAAACTCAGAGACAGCCTATGAAAGATTCCATGGATGAAAATCCTAAAGGGGAAAACAATTCAAGAAGCATAGGAAACTTGAAAAATATGATCATAAAAGCCCAGTCCACACAATACCGCTGAAAAAGAAAAACAATAAATCCAAGAAACCAGCATGGTTTCACAAACATCTCTCTGAATAAATTGAAAGATGACAAGGACAAAAAATGGAATCAGGGCACAAAACCAAGGCAGAATATCAGCAGAGAGCCTGAATCTGCAAAGATAAAATCAGGAAACAAAGGCTCAGAATGAACAAAGATTTCCAGCAAAAGTCAAAGATAATTTTAAAAAATTATTTTAACATATAATGTTAAAGTAAAACAAGAAAAAAAATGAAGGAAACAGTGGGTCCACTAAAGAGAGAAGATAGCAAGGACGTAACAGTCAATAGAGAAAAAGCAGAGCCACTTAACTCATTCTTTGCATCAGTCTTCATGCGAAAAGATACTATAGTCCAACCTATCAAAAATATAACCAGAAAAGATAGACTAGAAATAAAAAGTAAAATAAACAATAAAATGTCTGATTTTGACCAATATAAATCACTGGGACCCGACAAATTACATCCCAGGAGCTGCCAGATGTTATCTCAGAACCATTATATCTTTCAAAAATCCTGGAGCACCAGGAAACTACCTGAGGTTTGGAAAAGACCTGATGTCGTTCTCATCTTCAAAAAGAAGGACCAAAAAAAAACAACCACCCAGAGCCAGGAAACTACAGAACAATCAGCCTAACTTCAATACCTGGAAAGATATTGGAAAAGATAATCAAAGCACTAGAAGGCACGATAAGAAACAATAGATGGAAACTAATCAAGGAGAAAAGCAACCTGGAATTAAGGAAAAACTTCCTAACAGAGAGCACAATTAACCAGTGGAACAGTTTGCCTTCAGATGTTGTAGGTGCTTCATCATTGGAAATTTTTAAAGAGAGACTGGACAGCCGCCTGGAGTCCTCCGGGAATGGGGCGGCATAGAAATTCCAACCAACCAACAAACAAATAAATATAAAAATTTTAGAGGGTCTCCTGCTTGAGCTGGGGGTTGGATTAGAAGACCTCTTAAGGTCCCTTCCAGCTCTATTCTGAATTGAATTGATTATATGCCATCAGGTCAGCATTGACTTTCAGCAACCAGAAAGATGCATTGATTTTCTTCATGATGATCTGTCCCTAATTTGGTCTTTCAGATCTACCAACAGTGCATCATTGAGAATGATCCAATCAACCTTGCTGCTGGTCATCCTCTTTTCTTCTCTTCCACCTTTAAAACATTGGAGGTTTCTTCAAAGAGCTAGGCCTTTGCATAATATGTCCTAAGTACAGTAGAATAATTTGAGGCTGGTCATTTGTGCCTCAACTAAGAATTCTGGGTTGATTTATTCGATGATCCATTTGTTTGTTCTCTTAGCTATCCATTGTATTCACAGGAGTCTTCTCCAACAGCAAAGCTCAAAAATGTTCAATCCTCTTCCTAGGCTTCAAAATCCACTATTCACTTCCATAGATTGTCACAGTGTATTGTTTACACCATTCTGATCTTTGTAGCTATAGATGCAACAGCATGGACTCTGAATATCTTTTCCAAGACCTTTGTGGTTGGTTTATCAAGTAATAGTCAAATATTTATTTATTAAGAAGAATTGCAGCTGATTTTTCAACTGAATAATCCTCAAGATGGCTCACAACAGACTGCAATTCTAAAATAAAAGTCGAGTTCACACACATTGTGTTAAGTCATTATGTATTTTGGTTGGCTAATGGCTTCATGAAATAGATGATTGCAGCTGTGGTGGTTTATAAGCAAACTATCGCTTAGCAAGATTATAAACCTAGTTATAGATGGTTTGTGAAACTTTAGCCACAAAGTGTTACATTTCAGGTCTTCAAACCCATAGTAGTTCTGGTAGAGGGCATGAAACAATTGATGAATGGTTTCTTCTTGCGTGACGATCTTCCTAGGTAGACATAGACCTTGCTGCCAGGTCTTCCAGTGCATTTGCACACATAGACTCTGCCTGATCTTGGTCATCTTTTTCCCAAATCAATGTCATTTTGCAACAGTAAATTCTGGGGGAAAGCAAAGGCACCCCTTGCAATTACAGAAAGATAGGATTTGTCTCTTAACAAATTCACTCTCTGGTTTTCCTGATGTAATCACTGACAAGTACGGTAATTAATGACAATTGTAATGAAAAGTTCTCATGTGTGATGTGTAGCCTTGTTCCTCAAGTACCCAGCAAAACTCCAAGACTTGTAATACTGTGGCCAGCAGGTCATTTGTGACTTCTGACCTAGGCTCAGTGTGAACTGGCGACCTAGAGGTGAAATTCTCCATCTCTCATTAGCAGGCAACTGACACTCACTTTTCCCAACTAATTCTGTACTTCTATCAAGGATTTGGACTCTGGGGAAAAATTGCCTCCCTATGCAAAATCATTTATAAAGTGCCTGTATGAAAAAAGCGATAAATCAATATTATATTTATTAGCTTTTCCTGTATAAGTGGAAAAGGTATAAATAAATGCTGGAGAGCCTGCTCTCATATTGTAGGTAAGTGAAAGAGTGTTGGAGAGAAATCTTACGTCCCTTTTTCTATATTAATCCTGCAGAACATAGTCTGGGTGCAAGGTCACCAAAGTGGCCTTCTAACTGATAATACAAGATGGCTTTGAGTCACTTTTTAAAATCTTACTGGTGATCCTGTACTGCAGAAAATCCCCACAAAACCAAAGGTAAGAAGAGGCTTTTAAAACCCATAAGAGATACTCCTCATCAATAAAGCATTCATAGCCAAGTGAAGATTATTAGAGTTGTTCAATGGTGAGATGGGAAGCATAGAAATTTAATAAATAAATAAATAAGCACTAATATTTCTTCATACAGAACTCTGGCCATACTTAGGATTTTGTGCAAACAGAGCTACTAAACCCAGCTTGTAACAAATCTTTTTAAAGTGTGGCATGCAGCCAATGGCTGACATCCTAAAAACATAAACTACCTAATCTCATTCTACATAGTCCAACATGTTTAATAAATGAGGGGAGGGGAATGAAGAGAAGAAATTTACCCTTAGTTCCAACTTCAGGAACATCTGATACCAAATTTTAAGAGCTGAAAACCTCCACTTTGATTTTTGAAATGCTGCTCTGCAACTAGACTAGACTAGACTACACTAGACTAGACTAGAATTCTTTATTGGCCAAGTATGATTGGACACACAAGGTATTTGTCTTTGGTGCATATGCTCTCAGTGTACATAAAGAAAAAATAAAATATATTCATCAAGAATCATAAGATACAACACTTAGTGATAGTCATAGATTACTAATAAGCAATCAAATCATACTATGAAACAAATAAAACAATATAAATTGTAAAGATACAAGCAACACAGTTATAGTCATAAATGGGAAGAGATAGGTACTAGGAAGGATGAGAACAGTAAAGCAGCCATACTGTTGGCAGATGGCTCTTGCTTTGTGGAAACATTATACAGTATTTGATGCTTAAAATTGAAAATCACGACAATTATAAATACCTTTGAAGATTTCAAGTTCTTTTCTGCAAAATAAAAATAAAAACATAATGTATGTCAGAGATTGAACACAAATTGGTTTTATTTGCAGATAACATACTTTTATTTCCAAACCCATACTACTGTTCCAGCATAGATGTAAAACATGGATACCATTAGCAAAATAGCAGGATCATCTATTAACTGGTTGAAATTGAAATTGATGCCAATAGGTGAGAATTCGGTTATCCATCCATTTAAGGGCTATTCATTCCATATTTGCATCAAATCCATTTAATACTTAGATATGCATATACCAAAGGATATAACTCATCTAGTTGCAGAATAGCTAATTAATCTGAATGTTTAGTCAGGTTAATACAACTGAAAGATCAAAAATATGTTATCAATTTTTGAAATCATTTATCTGAAGTCAAAAGGTAGCAACAAAAGTGAAAAGATTGAATCCAGACTGTGTAATAACTATCTGAAAATAACGAATATAGATGGGTTGGAACTCTTTTGTGACTATATTATCACTAGATAATGACTATTTCTCTTGTTATTGAATGATAGAATAAGCTTTAACTTTCCCTCTTTCTACTGTTTTAGGGTTTTGTTATTATTTGTTTTATTTCTGGGAATAGTGATTCATTCTGTTACAGTTCCTTGTTTATTTTTGAAAAAAAAATTCCCTTAAAAAAATTTAAATGATTTACACTGAGGTGCATTTTTTATAATAATGCTGTGCATGGATTTTAAAAAATATTTCTTTAATTAGAAGCAAGCATATCCTTTTATTTTTATTTTAAAAATATTCTGAAAAAAGCAATTAAGAAAAAAAATCATTAACAGTAGTTTACAAAAAATATTTTCTAATGTTCAAGTAGACATTGCTTTTCACAATTCACATGTGGATAAAAGAATAACCCGAATTCATTTGGAAAAATACATTAAATTTCAATGTACATTCATAGATAGGCATTGTGCCATGCAACGACACACAAAGAATGTTTGTTTCACTTAGTCTGTTACAGTTTCATAATAAATAAAACATTCTCATACACACACTAAAAATTCAAACCTTACAAAAATATATCCTGAAAAGTTGGCCTTTTTAAAAACTACTCTCTACTAGAAATATACATAGATATATGTTCTTGGTATATGAACAAAATAGTTTTCCATTTGAGACAAACAGACATTGATCATGGAATTTAGTCGAAATCATAGAGAATATCAAGAGTTATATTCAGGAATAGAAAGTAATTTAGTCTTTAGTACATTTAGCTAAGCTGTGGGAGATATCCAGGAGGCCAAATCAAACAAGCAGGCAGAAATGTATTAATGAATCAGAAAAGGCAGAGCCAATTTCATCATTAATAAATTTCATTAATTACTTAATTAGTAACTTGTTTCAGCTTACTTTCACCAGCATTGAGGCAACTTTGAAAGTTATAGGTTCAATTACCCAAAAGAATAAAAAACAGAAATAAAATAGAAAGAATGAAGAATCCCAAAGGCTTGCAACACAGAAGAGAAAAGCAAAGAATTCAGTAACAAAGACACCAATTTAACAAAATGAGAAAGTGGAGGGAAATAAGAACAGCCATGAAAATGTGACCACTCAACGATCAGTCTTACTGAAGGTCGAAAGTATACTGAAAAGGATCTAGCTACAAAGGATATTTGGATATTGACAACAAAAGTGCTGAGGGAATGTATCAGTGGATTGCAAAAAAAGTCGCTTGCAATTTATATTTCCTATATTCTGCATAGGCATGATTCGATCCAGGGCCCCTGTAAACTGCTCATTCCAGGCCCTGATGAGGACCTCTACTGAATTGTATAGCAGAGTTTGAGAAAAAACCCAAGCTCCCTCTGAATCTATACTGAGTCTATTAAGTACTTGGGATAGGATGACTGAAAAGATCTGCCAGGGGTGGCAGCAGCTGTGGAGAATTCTAGGTCAAGAGAGAGTGGTCCATCCATGCCAGGGCACTAATGTCAATGTTCCTGAAATGTAAATCATTCATCACTGCCCAGAAGCAAATACCAGATATAATGTGTTAGTAGGGCCATGAATAAGTCCATGGCTCCTATGCTATCTTGGACAAGGGACCCAGAGAAGGCTGATTGGAGTCTCCCAAAATCATAAGCCTGGGGAACTCTTCCAGACAGAGATGCTGCTAAACTGTAGGCAAAAAGGTAATTGAGCAGCAATCTCCACTGATCCTTATGGCCCAACCTCACAAAAAGGGGTTTCACATCCAGCGATGTCTAGAACAGGGCCCCTAATGGCCTCTAGGACAACAGCCACTACACCTGCACTGGAATCACAGTTCCATTTGTGAAACCCCAGAGGACACAATATATGGGAACCATATAATATATGGTATTATTAGTGAGCATCTAATGACTTAATTAATTCAGCTGGAGCTCATATTCCAATTCCCTACAGAAATAAAGAAAAAAGAAAAAAAAGGCTGGAAAATTATATTGTAAACAGAACTCGAAAAATGATGACCATATTGCTCATTAAGTTATATTCTTTCCCCTTTTTCAAAAAGTTCAAATATTGATAAACAACATACTAAGAAAAGGAGAAAGAGTGGATAATTGGCTTGTACCCAAGGAAACACTACACCATTAATAATTACACATGACTTAAAGGTTGAATAAATCACATCAATCCAAAATATAGAACCTGGAGAAATCCCAAATCAAAATCTGTCTTAAACCTTCCATGAAAACATTGCTGCTAGTTTCTATGATGAATTACAGCAAGAACATTTGTTAAAAATCTAGTACTACGGTATCTTCTAATATCAGAAGTTTGGTGCCTTCATTTATGCAAGTGTGATGAGCAGTATAAAAATTTGATAAATAATAAATAAAAATAAAATGTATTAAATTTGCTTGACTCTCAGAGACTCTGAGAGTTTTATATCTATATAGCCTGCATTGGATGTTCAACAATTAGAAAAATAAACTATAATTTACAATCCAAAGTAAAATCTTAATATTGATATTTTCAAATAAATAGATCTATAATTAAAACACTGGGTTTTCCCATTTTGGGAATAATTATGATATCTGTCACAATAAAACTAAAAAGTGGGGATGTGCCAGTTGCCAGGCATCCAAATTTTGATCATGTGACCATGGGGATGCTGCAATGGTTGTTAAGTGTGAAAAACGGTTGTAAGTCATTTTTTTCAGTGCTGTTGTAACTTTGAATGGTCACTAAACATATGGCTGTAAGTCAAAAACTAACTGTACCCTTTTTTAATATTCTTCTCTGATAACTATTTATCTGCTATGAGACAACTTTGTCAGGCCTCTAATTCATCTAATTTATATCCAAATGTTCTTGAAGATACCTATTAAAAATCAAAACTCTAGTTTTAATTGGCCTTCTAATTAAATGATCATGGATTCTCTTGTGATCAAGTGTTTCAAGTTTATTCCTAACAGCTATTCATCTTATAATGATTTGCCAACAGGAAGTGAGATACTCTGATTTTCTTGAGAAAAGAGTGAGACCTTGACCAACAAATTTAACATTTCAGGTCATCCAAAAATAACTGGTCTCTGCTATTGCAAGAGTATTTTTTTCCTTCTCTTCTAAGAAACTAAAAAAAAAGTGACAGATCAAGAGACCATGATGAATAAAGGATGAAGTCCTAAAACCAAAACATTTTTTTTCTAATGCCTACATAGTAAAAGTTGAAACACATTCACTCAGAAGTTTCCAGCAACCCCAAATACCTCCTACTGTAAGCAGGAGGTATTTTAATAATTTTCCATGAAGAATGCTACATGTATGAAAGTATTTGCAATCCTTAAGATAAAAAGTTAATTTAATATGTTTGCTTACACATAAGATAGAAAGGCTTCTGTGAGTAAATCAAAATATATTCAAGCTTACCTTTTTGCCTTTTTGTAATTTTCAAGCTGTAATATTTGCATATGCTTGTATCTTTGCAATTCGCACTGTCCACAAAGATCTTCAAGATGTAATAAATGATGCTCCATTTCTTTAAAATGCGCTTCCAATTGGACTTTGTTAAGGAAACATTCAAACAGGGTACGTAAGTATCAATTCTCAAATAGATCGTGATCACTTTTGATACAATTTCATGCTAAACAACCTCATGCATTATAACATTTACTACCAGAACCCCAAACTTTTACAACAGGATATTTCAAGAAACAAACATACTAAGATTCAAGGACAATTTTTTTCATGCTAGTTCATGGGAAATTCTCCTTTCCATTTCACAGACACCGTGATAAAATTGGTACAGTGAATGACATATTAAAGGGAAAGAGGAAGTGTCGCAGGACACCTGCTTCCCTTTCAATCCTAACTTATCTTCCCATCAGGCAATTTGGAGAAGACTAATTGAGACAGTTGATTACATAACACCCAATGTTTTTCAAGGGTTTTCTAGAATAATTATTCAAGAAATGAAGCTCCTGACCAATCAACTACTTATTTCTCCCCGAATCAAAAATAATTCAGCTTATTTCTCAAGCTAATCCAAAACTGAAAATATCAATTTGGCAGCTCTAAGCCATAAAAAGCACTTCAATCATGGTAACTCTCAGAAGAATTACATCTGCTAATGATGCTATGCTTTCTGCACCTGTAGCACTGCATAAGGACACCAGAAAATGGAAAGCCACCCTTTCATTCCCCTTCAACACTGTGCTCAATATTCTGCATTATAGTGAAAGGTAAGATGGCAAGCTCAGAATTCATTTTCCGTCTCAGAGAATAAAAGCTAAAATAAATTCAGAATTTTGACTTACAAAGTTCAGCTCTTTTTTCAACGGCAGGCTTTCACAAATCCCTATAGTTTATTTTCAAAACCTAACAGAGACCTTTAGAATACTTTTAAAATACAAATTAATATAAGAAAATCATCATCCGTGAAACAAATTACAATGAGCCCCCATTTACTAATTTTGGTGAATTTTGATGCAGCAGGCCCAAAAACACTGGTGTCTTACATAAGCAAAGTCATTTGTAGATGACAAAAGAGGGCATCCTGTCTTTTCTGTTGTCAGTGCTGGAGATATTTTCTTTTGTGGCTTTCAATTGGGTGTATATTTGTCTTAGCAAAAATTGACTTTACAAACAGTCTACCGCTTCCTCCTTCATCTGTTTGAAATTGCCAGCATTATAGCTTTCCACTATCCAGCCACATTTTTCTGGATTTCATCTTTCTTTTCTGTTTACTATTTTTATAACATCATTTGCAAGTCTATACTCCAATTTATATCCATTTGAGCTGTCCTGCTAATGATATTGCCTAGCTGTTCTGTTCTAAAAAAAAAGGATTAGCACCAATAATAAAAAATGATTTGAAAAACTAGTCCTTGAGGACCCCCTGCTGAGTACTTTTAAAAGTACACCTAAGTTACACAGAATTATTTGCTTATAACAGGATTTTTCAAAGTCTGCAATATTGCATCCTCCTAAAATAATATGCCACCTCTTGTGAATATAATGATTTAATTGAGGTTTGGAGTCAGTCAAAAGTAAATGTACCTCTCATGTTTTAACAAGTAGCAGTGATGCAATGATACCTTCTTTCTAATGATCTGAGTATCTATAGCGTATCTAACTCTATATAAATAAGAAACAAACTGAATGCATACTTACCCAGGCTAGCTGTCGTGGATTCCAAGCCTGCCAGAAATACTGGAATTTGTTGGAGCTGGTCTTGAAGGTCCAAGAGACTACTTCTTTTTTTCTCCCAATGGGCAGAAAGCATTACAACTTCACTATCCACCAGCTGAAATTATTAAAGTCAAGATGATTATAGATAGCAAATTTCTTATTTAGTTTTCAAACTAAAGCTTTAAGTGATTTCCTAGCTGTAGAGTTCCATTCCCACTTAGCTGTAAGTAAAGTAACTAATTCAGAGCAATTAATTCTATGCCCTCATAGTTTTCAATTAAATTCAATATATTTCAGCATAATACAAAACTGATATTTCAAAAAGACTGTCCTTTTTTGCAACTATTTTAAGTCTGTTAAAATGTATAAATATTTGACTAATTATTTGTCCTGCTAGATTTTCAAGTTTATGCACTCTTTTGCCGAATCTTGTCTTACATACAGTACTTTTTTTCTTCAAACATCTAAGATGCCATTAACACAAGTACATTCAAAGCTTAGGAACTGGAGCAAATAAATCTACTGTAAGTATAAATAATAGCAGCTTCATATATCACAGTAAGTATAATGTGATTTCCCGAGTTTTAGCACTGCATGCTATGTCTTATTCAACAAATCACTGAGATAGTTAAAAGAAACAGAGCCATAAATCTAATGTTAGTCTGGATTGAATTCAGCACAGTGAATCAAAATAAACAACACAAAACAATATGTAACTGTCAATTCAGT
>JANHJO010004142.1:2682-13355 GCA_032468235.1 Pseudoxyrhopus heterurus
AAATGAGAACCCAGATTGTTGGGGGCAATATGCTGACATTGTAAACCGCTTAGAGAGGGTTGCAAACTCTGATAGGCAGTATATAAATACAGTGCTATATTGCTGTTGCTATTTTCCCTTTCTGGCTATTTCTATTTCAATGTTTTACACTGCTTTATGTATGCACTCAGAGTTGCAGAGTCAGGCAGTCTATAAATCAAATAAGTTGGCCATTTTTTCTGGAGAAGTCTCTAATGCTGGGAAAGGTGGAAGGAAAAGCAATGATCAGCAGTAAGGTGGATATACTCGGTTAAAGTAGCAATGGATGCACCACTGGAAGACTTGAAGGATGAGGTTAGGGACAGGCGGTCATGGAGAAAACCCACCTATGTGGTTGCTAAGAGTTGACATTGACTTCATAGTATACAATTAATCAAAAGTAAGTAGGTAAATACATGAATGCCTAAATAAATACCAAGTGGCTACCTGAAGGCAAGTCTTGTCAGTGGTAACCCTCCATACAGTATACCTGGCATTGACTTTATTATTTTTTCAGCACTAGGCAAAAAGCATTTAATTTCCCAGACATTTTAATACATCAAGGTTAATTTTGTTCTTGTATGCTCTTGCTGGTATTTCTATTGTTTTAATTTCATTATCCTTTAATTATCAAGTTTTGTTGTGTATTTTAACTGTTGAGAACTATATTGTTTAATTTTAATGGATTGTAAACTGCTGAGTGAAAGCCTAGTTAGCATACATAATGTATGTAATAAATAATACTAGTTTCTTTTACAGGTTCATATGATAGCTAACGGTAAATTCTGGTTACAAATAGTATTTGAAACATCTGAAACCCTAAGAAATTAACAAAAGGCAGCTTAATTTAGATCACAAATTACGTTCAGACTTTGGGAAACATAAAAGACTTCACACTGCCTTGCAGCGCTAAATAAGCAGACAGTAGATGGCAGCAATTATGGTGCTAGTATCATTTTACATGGTATGAAATACAGCAGAAATCAAGACTCACTAGGGATAAGGGGAGTTTCTTTTCAGGAATTCTGTACCCAATATTTCCCACAGGGACACATTCGATTAAGGCGCACCCCTGCCACCCCTCCCACACACAATTGAATCCAGGCATCTATTAAACCCAAGGCCATGTAACTGACTCAGCTACACAGTATGTTACTTCACTGCTTACCTTGACTTCTCTTCCCTCCCTCTTAAATGTCATAAATATGGAGAACACCAAATAAAGAAGTAATAATACCCCCTCGGATACACAAAGGACTTCTAGAGATCACTTTACTTCCCAATAGTGTAAAAACAATGCATGACTAAAGTGTTAAGAAAAGAGACGTTCTATATTAAAGAACAGCTTAAATATAGAAAGAAAACTAGTGAGGAGAAAAAGTAGAAAGATCATCAAGCAAATATAATTCATAATTTAATAATATCACCACAGGAGCATTGTTTTAACTTTTCTCTCCTTACTTGAGTTTTTTGGTATGGATTTCTCCTTGTCTCAGAAGAGTAATAAGAATTCCGATTTAGCCGCTGACCTGGATCCTGACAAACAAAGCCTTGGAGAGAGGAAGGGAGGAAGACTTGTCACATGAAGGATATCTAATTATGGATCAAGTGTCCTGATAGCATCAATGTACCACCTAAAGACTAGGGCTATTATAGATGCTTCCCAAGGCACTGCTTAATTATAGATATTGTTGAGAAACAGAAATTGGTCCCCTCTGCAGAAACTATATCACTGTTACATTTACATTATAACAAATGATATTTATTCTCCAAAGTTAAGCATGGATTTGTAAAAAGACCTATTATGTTGAGCTGTGAAATACAAAAGGGAGAAACTAGATGTGATTGACATGAGAATGTATATCTATGTAGATTTGAGGGACTGATATTTCTGAAGCTTGGATGCTGATCCAAAATATAACTTTGTTGATATTTACCGTATTTTTCAGAGTATAAGACACACCGGAGTATAAGACACACATTTGTTTTTGGGGAGGAAATTTAGGGGGGGAAAATTCTGCCTCTGCTTACCAGCATCAATCGGTATTCATCTGGCTAGCGTCCTTAGCAAACAGCTTGGTCAGCTTCAGCACATTATCGCAGCCTGATTCAGCATGAGCAGCTGATTGGCAGGTGGATCGGCCTCCCGGAATACCCCCAATCAGCTGTTCCCAGAGGTGAACATTAACAACAGGTTCGCTGGTTGTGAGCGGGTGCGTATCAGTCTCTTTGGGGCTGATACGCAGCTTCGACCATGAAGCTGATCTTCTCAGGAAGCTCCGGTGTGTACAGCAAGCATGGCGCAGCGCGTTTTCAGGGAGTTTCAGGTGGCGGGGATCGGCGGTGGCAGCAGTAATGCCCACCACCTGGAACTGCCCAAAAACATGATGCGCAGAGGCCAAAAAAGGGGCATGTGGAGGTTGAAAACGCGATGCGCAGAGGCCGAAAATGTGATGCGCGCAGGCGGTGATGGTCTGTGGTAATCCCCGCAGCCTGGAACAGGTCTAAAACACGATGCACAGAGGATGAAAATGGTGAGTGGGCAGGGCTACATTCAATGTATCAGACGCACCCTAATTTTCAGCCTCTTTTGGGGGAGGGGGAAGTGCATCTTATACTCCAAAAAATATGGTAGTTCCCATTTTACATATATTTTAACAGCAATCATTGTAGGTTATGTTTTGTAATGTTAGATATTACTGTAATGGTTCAAAACCTGGTTAATCGAGAAAAAAAGGAGACCCCGCATGTGCAGGAAATTGCTAGGAGGAAGAAGACAGTAGAATTATCCCAGCTGCCACATTTCCAAAACATTATGCAAATGTCAATCTTAAATATATACACAGGTATCATACCATTTATTCAATGTTTTTTCATGCTAAAGAACTTAGTGCTGTCATACTTTGCAAAAATACTGCATGTCACTAATTATTTTATTTTACTTTTCAAAATGATTCCCAATACTACTACAAAGCATTTACCAGATTCACACAGATTTTAACATGGCCTATCCAGTACTTTGTCTTAGAGCCTGGAAGAGAAACTGTAAAGTGACTACTTTGAGCCTTGAGTGATGCAGCGGTTAAGAATGCTGTACTTAAGTAATTAAGTATTCAGCTCCCAGGTGCCTGCAGTTTAGCAGTTCGAATCCCACCAGTCTCAAGGTCGATTCAGCCTTCTATCCTTCGGGAGGATAGGTCGGTAAAATGAGAGCCCAGATAGTTGGGGGCAATATGCTGACATTGTAAACCGCTTAGAGAGGGTTGCAAGCCCTGATAAGCGGTATATAAATACAGTGCTGTTGCTATATATTGTTCCTACTATACATTAAATAAAACTTATGTTGGTAGGAAAGATCAGTTTAGCCCCAAACTCCAGCCTATTGGGGCTAAAATGAAACACTTAAGTACCTTAACTGGATACTTGCATAACATGATAGTTAAATATATGTAAATAGAGCTAACCTGACATATATGAAACATAATATAAAACATTAATTTCAAATCAGCTCTGGACTATACAATATATTGACTTTTAACACACTGTCACACAAAGCAATGTAATATTGAACAAGAATTGACATAACACTCACCTACAAGTGTGAACATATCTGAAAGCATGCTAGCTTTAATTTTCAGATCCAAAGGAGCATCACTAACAGTATGGAACAAGAGAACAAATAAGACCACCTGATTAATCACTTTAATCTGCATCTTTGAGGAAAGTTTAATTGATATGTACAAGGCCTATCATTCCAAGAATGGAAAGTCCCATTCCTGGAACCATCAAATCAGAAATTTGGCCTCTATTGAAGCAGATTTTCCATTTATTTAAGCAGATAATATGACATAATAATAATAATAATAATAATAATAATACACACAACTTTATGAAAATCCTTCTCCCTTGACATTCTGGGCAGAGGTTAAAGAAATCTTAGATTCCCCTTTATCTAATGTTCCAGTACAGTATCTAATGTGCCGCAGCCCACCTCCAGGCCTTGAGCCATTCAGAACTGGATCACAGAAGTGGTGGGTGCACAGCACATGAGTGTGTGCTCCATTTGCGCGAACAACAGGTGTGCACGCCCACTTCTCATGCAGAACTACCCCCTCTCCTCCTGCCCTCCCCCCGCTGGTCCACAAAGCCAAAAAGATTGGGGAATTCTGTTCTACTAGGTTGCAAATCAGCATTTCCAAACTGGAAATATTTCTTATAATCTGTGATAAGAACAACAGTGCTCTCTGAACAATTTTCTGTGAGTTCCTCCAAGATCCAGGCTATATTTTTAAATATTTTGGATCTTTTCAGTTTCATTCACTTATTCTTGAATATTGGGACAACTAAAAATAGATTCATCACTAAAAAAACATATAGGTGAAAATTGCATTTTTAACACTCACTACAACCAGGACCAAATAAAGTCATAGATCCGATTGAGATTTATACCTTATAAACCTCCATTCACAAAGAAATTAAACATTAATGATCTCAGATAAAAGATTTTATTGAATGCTGCCTTTTCCCTCTTAGAAAAAAACAAACTCTTCACTTTTCTAAGTTAACAAAATAGAAAAAGAAATAACGTTTAGGACAGAATACTATTTGGCACAGTGAATCTAATCCCTTTCCTCCTTTAAAAATGCCTTTTTTTTTCATTTTAATGAAACAACTCAGTGTTTTGTTTATTCAACCAGAGATGGTAGGAAAATAATTTTATCCAAGCCTGCCCCCCCAACTCGCTCACAAACAACAGATGGGTTATTGAGAAAGTAATATGAACACTGTAGCTATCCTTAAACATTGACCTCTACCTACCCAACTATTTCAGTTCAATCCTGCCTCTTACCATTTTAGCCAAAAGGAGATATGGCAGGTAATAGAAGCATACACAACACTTCGAATTTGAAGCAGCTGTTTCACATCAAAACATATTCTCCCAGACATGCTAGTAGTATTCAGAGAGAGAGAAAAAAAGAACAGCCCTGTTTCAAACTAAGAATGCTTCTGATAAGGTCAGAACAACCATTTCAACCTCAATCTCCAGGCATTTTAAATTCAGAAAATTTTGTACATCTCTAATAGGTAGTATCTCTTTGTGACTTGGTAGTTCAGAGACCAAAAACAAAATTTAAAGACATTCCTCCTTGCATACATAGACTCTCTTTTATGTCTGATGCATAAAGGAAGGGAGTAGGTGTTACAGGCTAATTTATATCCATAAATTATATCCCTCAACTTGAGAAATAAATAATAATAATCAAAGGTATAGTCAGTTTGCAAATTGGTTCTTCCCTTCATCCAAATAACGATCCACTTAAAAAACATCAAGAATATCTCCTGCCTCCAAAGGAAACAAATTCAGAAGAAAAATACTTAGGGAACAATCATTTCATCCTATCTTCTGCAACAGTTCCCTTACCAGGCCAGGGAAGGGGACAGATTCACCTCCAACAGCCAAGGCTTGAGAGTAGAATCAATGAGAACATCAAAACCATAAAGCTCTGAAATAAAGCACAAAATGCATCAAATGATAGCATAGCAGCATTTCTAAACAAGGCTAAAACATGGATATATATGATCAGTTTACCCTATGAACAATGTGACAAGGTTTGCTAACTTTCAAGAGTTGCAACTGTTATTACTTCAATTCTAATTGAATTTCTAATTTGTCTCATGGTTTGAAGTCAAGGTCCTGATAAGTATTTTTTTATTGATTCTTACCTCTGTGGATCCCCCCTTTGTGGATCATTAATACTGTTTTTAAAACTTTACTTATGTTGATACTGGCACTGGTTTATATTTAGGTGATGTTTCTGCACACAAGTATATATATACATTTGCTCTAAAAAGTCATGTTACTTTACTCAAATAGAGTTTTTGTGTTTTAAAAGTGCTCCTGTCATACATGACCGTGCAGTACATTTGTCCTGTTTCCATGACAGATATAAGACTCAATTTTCTCACTATACATACTAAAACAAACTATATTAGAAACTTCACTAAACACAGTTAAGGAACCTCCCAGTACAAAATATTTTTTAGAGGAAAAATAATAAAATTAAAGTTTCATCTTTTCCAAAGTAAATAAATATTTGAAACTGTATATTTTTTCAACAGGAATACCCAGGTCACTCAAGCTTTATTCAAACGAAAACAGCCATTAGATTTTACTTCTTAGACAATATCTTGGCAGCTGTTGCCATGGATTAACAGACATCATTCCAACCAAGCGGGGAAAATGAAGTAATCAGACCACACAAACAAAATTTACGTCTGTATTACCAAGCCACCACATGTCAGAAATGACTACTTTGCAGTGCACACCCTGTCAAAATGAAAGTTAAATCTAAACTATATGCATATTATCAAGTGAAAAGAGAGAATTCTCAGTAAAAGATTAAGTAGCAAGAATAAATAAAAAATAAATAAGAAAACAAATTGTCCATAAGCAAGGAAAAAGGAAATACACAAATTAAGCCTGTGATGTGAAAGGTTTAGCCAGTTCATCACACAGTTGTTTCAATCTTTAAATTATTTGTTTTTTTAATAATAGTTTAAAAAAAGAAACTAAGATACAACTGGTCACACATACATCTGAAAAGTGCAAGGAAATGGACCAAAAGAGATGTCTCTAATATATGTGTTGAGTTAAGGGTGAAAATGAGAGCAGAAAAGTTCTAGGAGGCAATTCACTATCATTCCCAGCCTTACAATCTGTCTCCCTCCACTCCCAATCCCAATCTAAAAACAACACCAAAATTTAGTCATTTTGCCACCAATGTAGTACAGCCATGGCAAAGGTTTCCCATTCCCATTACAAATTGGACATAGGGGCATCTCCTCTATTGCTTATCAGAGATAGATTTCATAATGTCAAGTCTTCCACTATCCCTCCTTTGTAATAGGATCAGAGAAACAAATTGTTTTAAGGTCAGTTATCTGGGATGGATCTATGACAATTCGCTGCGGCCAACTTGCCATGGCCAGCTCACCACGGCCAACTAGCCATGGCCAAATTGCTGCGCCCAACCCTCTGCGGGACAACTCGACACAGCCAACTCACAACAGGACAACTCACTACAGGACAAGAGTTACACTAATATCAAAGAAATGGTAGAATAGAATCATTAAAGAAGGGATGCAAAAATAGGGACAAAATGAAATGTGAATGACAATTTTTTTTTTGATTATTTATTTTAAATAATTAAATTGAATTGTTAAACTGCTCTGCAGTGAGTTGGCCCACAGTGAGTTGGCCATGGCAAGTTATCCCACGAGGAGTTGGCTGTGATGAGTTGACCACTGCGAATTGGCCCTGGCAAGCTGACTATGGTGAGTTGACCGTGGCAAGTTGGCCGCAGCAAATTGTCCCATTCTAATCTGGGATATATCTCTCAGCAAGCTATGCCAAGTTTGGCAGCTCATAGTGCAAATTGTACAGAGAAAATTGTATGAAATGAAGAATTAGATTTACTTAGATGTTCTCCTAGGTTTCCAAATATCTATTTCATCTTTATAGACTTTTTTTTCAGTTTAATGTAAGTTTAAGAAGTTAGTAAAAGGCAGCTCCTTCTCCTAGATTTTTATATCCAGAAATACCTAATGAAAGTCTCTTTCCCAATAGCAAGACAGATATTTTGGTTAGCACTAGTAATCTCATATATAGAAAAGCAGAGTAAAAGAAATAAATATCAAGTTTTCATGGTATTTGTATACCAATATTGAAGTCCAAACTTGAGAGTATTCAAAGAAGAAAGCATAATCTCATAATCCTTTCATTATTTTAAATAGACTTAATCTAAGTGCTTAATCTAAGTGCTAACACTAAACATTAAGTAGAAAGACTAAAAACAATATGGTACAATTTGATCCTTCAGTCACATTATTTATAAATGGAGAATCAGGATATATAGAAGAAATCAGTTTCAATTAAACTTCCCAAAGTCCTCAGTGGCAAATTTGCTTATCTCTCAAAAACATTTTAACTTTCTATTCCTGATCTTCTAGAAACAAGGGCCATACTATAAAATGGGAATTCACAACTTTTGGTGGTTAGGTACACATCTGGAATTTTAAAAGTACATTACTTTTATCATCATAAAATGACATATGATACAAATCACTGAGGAAAATAATCCAATTATCAGAAGCTAGATTGGTAGAATATAATTTCCAACATCATTTCTAGTCTTACAGGATTGTTGTTAGTTGCGAAGTCGTGTCCGACACATCGCGACCCCATGGACAACGTTCCTCCAGGCCTTCCTGTCCTCTACCATCCCCCGGAGTCCATTTAAGCTTGCACCGACTGCTTCAGTGACTCCATCCAGCCACCTCATTCTCTGTCGTCCCTTTCTTCTTTTGCCCTCAATCGCTCCCAGCATTAGGCTCTTCTCCAGTGAGTCCTTCCTTCTCATGAGGTAGCCAAAATATTTGAGTTTCATCTTCAGGATCTGGCCTTCTAAAGAGCAGTCAGGGTTGATCCCCTCTAGGACTCATCCTTATATACTGCTTTATAATTAAAAAAGAGGTTCGGATCCAGTTACTTATGCTCAAGACCTCAGAGAATAGATAAATGCAGTTCTCGGACAAGCTAAAATTCTGGAACTTCAACATGACTCTTCTAATCAGACCGAATTGGACATATAGAAATATGTCCTGTCCCCTTTTCAGATTCATTTGTGAAAGGGAACAAGCTGAAAAAAAGAATCTATGGATAGGAAAATACATTTTCCGCATATATATTTTTTAAAAATTATCTTTATTGATTTTTGCAAATAAAATACAAATAACAAGGATCAAAACCAACAAACATCAATACAAAAGACCAGACAACAGAAAACAAAAAGCAAAATTAGAAACAACAATCGACTTAACAGTTAAAAATAACATTACTTAATACATCTCATCTGGACGATATATTAATTTGCTCTATGTAAATCTCCCATCTCTACTATAAATCTTACAATAAAAGAAAATTCCTTTCATATCTCTATATATATTCTATTATACACATTCTTTCTTCTTTCTTTTTTCTAACCATAAATACACCATATCCAAATAAGCATGGTTTTCTGCATATTTTTAAAGGTCTTGGAATATATATTAACTTACACACACACACACACACACACACAGAGGGGGGGGAGAGCCTTGAGTTGTACAAAATGAAAGTGGGATATAAATCAAATCAAGGAAATGAATAAACTATCATAGGAACCTGTAGCCATTTAAAGCCAAACCCTGCATTGCAGTCTTCGGAAAATTGCCAGATTGAAACAACATTTGTATTTTGATGTGTGTAAATCAGATCAATCAGCTTTGAGATAGATTTTTATTTTTGAAATTATACTCTACATTTCTGTTTGAGCTAATTCAAGGGCGTTTACAACAATGAAAAAAAAATACAAGACAGAAAATATAAGACCATCCATGCGGTTGAATTTTAAAATTTAAGATTGGTAACATTCAAATAATCACCAACTGAACAGCTTGACAAAAACATGTGTTCTTTTCTTTTCTCTAACATCTGTGAACCAGACAAGATGTGGATTAAATGATATTCTGAAGCCACTAGAATTGTGGTTGCAGTTCCATTTGTTGTTCTGGATCTGTGTGTGAAGAATATGCCAGCCCTAGGGCCTGTTTTTAAAGGGCTGGGTATACATCCCTCAACTGATAATAGAAGGCTAAATGCCATTATTTTCAAGACAAAAGATAGTGAGAACAATTAATCAGTGGAAAAAGCTTGCTTGTGCCTCCATCACTGGAAGTTCTTAAGAAGACAATGGATAGTCTCTTGCTTGGGCAGGGAGTTGAACTAGAAGACCTCCAAGATTCCTTCCAATCCTGTTATTGTGTATTTTGTAAAAAGATGCTTAATATTTCAGTTTCCATCAAATTTTCAGTTACTGATCCCTGATGGCCATCATCCTTCCTAAGTTCCTTCCTTCCCTGGCTTTTCAACATGAGTAAATATGGGAAAAAATAACCTTATTCAAGGCAATGTGAACAGATGAAGGACCACAGCAATGTGTCTTAATCCATACTTCTGGTATATATACACGGTTATATTTTTATCAGTACATACTGATATATATCAGATAATGTGATATATGTCTTATGTTTCAAATTTATATCCTGCCTTTCTTCTAAAAGCTCCACCCAGCATAGACAGCATTTCATTTTTCTTCTCTTTTGAGGTAGATCAGGCTGATTGAAGGTCACTGGCCCAAAATCACCCAATGAGCTTCCATAGTTGAAGGCCGATTTGAATTTGGCTGATTCCAGTTCTTTTCCAGCATCTTAACCACCATCCCACATCATCATCACTCCTAGAGGACAACCTGGGAGATACTTAATCTTGTGTGGATATTGCCAGACAGGCTTCTGGAAATCCACAAAAAGGTCTAGTTTTTATTTTCCACCAAAAAGGGGAAAATCATCTGACAGGTTCTTTACCTACTAAGTGAGGTTGGCATAGCTTTTAAAGAGGAAAATTCAAGCTGACCATCAAGTCCTGTTGATGATTTCCAGGTAATTCCTACAATGCTCACTTAATAAAGACGAAGTAGGACAAGGGTCTTCAAACTTGGCAAGTTTAAGACTTGTGGACTTTAACTCCCAGAATTCCTGAGCTAACATGACTGGAG
>JANHJO010004142.1:28655-43056 GCA_032468235.1 Pseudoxyrhopus heterurus
ATGTCCGATATATGGTGTGGATTCCAGACGGATGAGCTGTATTCGAGAATTGGTCTGGCAAAGGTTTTGTATGCTCTGGTTAGCAATAAAGCGTTACCAGAGAAGAAGCTTCGCAATATTACCAGATCTTATTTCTAAAGGACCAAGACAATGTATGAAACTTTTAAATTATTTCAGCTAAGTGAACAATATGTGGCAGAATTTGTTCACAGCTACTTTTTAAATTCAGAGCAATAACATTATCCTTCCTTTCCTATTTACACTGGTTTACAAGTCTCATAAGCATACATATCTGAAAGAAAGAGCAATATTTGTATAGTATGGAAGTGATTTGTGAAGTATCTACTTCACAACCTGCTATGACAAAATTCATGAGCAAGGATTGAAGGGTACAAACTGGTCAAATGGAACAGGTCAAATGTGAAGGAAGAGTATATCTGAAGGAAATGCATGGCTATACTAAGATGTAAGCATGAGAATCCATATTTGTCAGGGGCATTTGGGTAAGAACTGAAAAAATGGAAAACGATAGAAATGTGAGGTATACTATATCCTGCCAGGACTTGCAGAACATTTGGATAATACTCCTCTTGTCCAGTTAACATAATTTTCAGGGAGGAGACATATTGTATTATTGGGAGACTACCTATTTATCTATTAATAGACCAACTCAGCTAAGACTGCAAGATCCCAAAAATGCTGTTTCATTTTCCAGAAGATTTGAAAAAAAAACTAAGAGGATCAGCTGGAAAAAGAAATGGATACCTTGGGAAGAGGTCATCATATAATCTTGAAATTCAAGATATTATACGGTAGAAACAGAAACTAAAATATAGTTGTACATGCACACTAGCTGAGCCAATTTCAACAAGCTTAGAAAAGAGTTAGGGAGAATCCTATTGGCAGAAATACTCAAGTCAAAGGAAGGACAGAAGTGTTCAGAAGTTCTAAAAAATAAGATACTGGAAGAACAATCATAAACCATTATAATGAGGAAAAAATATTTGGGGGAAGATTTGGAAACCACTGTGGCTGCTTAGGGAATCTGGACTAAGCCAAGTTAAAAGGGAGATATACAGGAAATAAAGATAATGTAATTACCAACAAAGCCTTACCAAGAAATAGCTATTACCTAAAAGAAAGTAAATCAAAAAAAGCCCCAAAGAACTTTTTTTTTCTTGGCCATGACAGTTATAACAGAAAAAGGAAGGTTAGGTCCAGTTAGGTAAGGATAAAAGCATAATTCCTCAACAAGTACCTTGAGTTTTCTCCTCAAAGGGAAACAGAATGCAAATGGGCTGATGCCAACAACCATCACAGGAGAAAGCAGAAACCCAAGGTAAATAAAGAAATGGCTGCTAACGAACAGATTACATTTGCAGGACCATAACAATTACACCCAAGAGTCTTTAAAAAAACCCTCACAAATACCACCCCAAAGCTCCTATTATGGTTTTTGAGAAATTATGAACACAATCCATAATTAAAGATTAAAGAAAGACAAACAGTTTTTCCTATCACCAAAAGGGACAAAAAAGGACCTGGATGACTATAGACTGTTCAGGCTGAAGCTAATACTGGGTAAAATTCTGAAGTTAATTATCAAGCAATTGGTTTGTGACCATATAGAAAATAACCCATTGCTTGACAGAAGTCATCAAGGGTTTATCATTGCAAATCAACTTGATTTTCTTTTTTTTCAAAGTGAACCGTTTAACTGACCATGGAAATGTAATAAATTCAAGATATGAGATAGCATATCTTGAATTCAGCAAAGCACTAGTCAAGATCTTCCATGAAATGCTAATAGCAAAGATAACAACATGTGGGCTGGTCTGTGTTATCGAAACTGAATGAAGCATCATAAGAAATATCATCAATGACTTCACATCAAGTTGGAGAGAAGTATCAAATGGCGTACCATAGGGATCCATTCTTGGCTCTATACTGCATATTGTATCTATGAATAGTAATTTAGAAAACATTATCAAATTTACGCATGATATAGACATAGGGAAGATAAGTCAATTTCCTAGAAAAGATTTTCAGGATTCAGGAGGAATCTTGTTCAGAATTTCTGATTCTGTAACAGAGAGCATAAAACAGTAAGATAAATTTCAACAGGCACAAATGCAACTTCCTACATATAGATAGGAAAAACAAAGGCATGTGTGAGGGAGATGTGAGGTTTCTAAATTAGAGACAGACAGACAAGACAGACAGACAGACAGACAATAGACAAATTAGACAGGATTGGTAGGAAAAGAGGGGAATCATCCTTGACAGCACTACATTTTAAAAGACAACAGGTGTTTTCATCTATCAGAAATTGAATATTCAAATATGATCCTATCCAAGTTTAATATCAAGATCAAGAGAAGTCATCATTATCCTCTCTTCTACATTGGACAAACTGTATCCAGAATATTGTATCCTGATTGAAGGAATCCATTTTAGAAAGGAAGTATGTCCAGAAAACAGTAATCAAGAAGATAAGGATTCCGAAAAGAACAACTTATGAAGAACAGCTGAAAATACTTCAAATGTTTAGCTAGGATAAAAGGCAGGAAGACATGAAAGCTGAAAGGCTATCTTGATACCTAAAGAGCTATCATATAGATCAGGGCTGTCAAACCCGCGTCCCCTGCCCGAAAGAGGGGGAAAGTCCCAATACGTCACTTGATACCGCTGTGACAACACAAGTTTGACACCCCTGATGTAGATGGTGGGACAAAACTGTTAAGAGTGGTTTTACATGACAAGAATCAATTGTTCTAAGTGACAAGGAAGCAGATTTTGATCAGGAAAAAATATTTAATTTAGGAGTTGTCCAACAATGGAGTAGACTGCCATGGAACAGAGATGTTTAAACAGAAGCTATGATGCAGAAATAGAGACCACTTGCACACCCCAACACCTGCCTTGCTGGACCATTTCTTCTGCAACCGGAAAGGCTGGCAAGGCTTTCCGGAAGGCCTCTGTGGCTGATAACAAAGCTCCAAGGCCTTCAGGAAAGCCTTGCTGGCCACAGAAGAAGAAGTTCCTGAAGGCCTCTGACAGCGAAAAGGAGGCCAGGGGTGATGTGCGCAGGTGAGGTTAGTGAGTGGATTACATCCCCCCAAAATAAGACCTGGTGCCTTTTTTGGTGGCAAAAAAATATTAGACAGGGTCTTATTTTAAGGGAAATACAGTATATTCAAATTTTCTCCACTGCTTGAATACCAGTAGCTTAGCATTTAAACAGTTAAATTCTCTGAGATGAAGGTAGAAAAATGAGTAACTCAAAGTAAGAGGTACTAACATATTTAAAATTTATTCTTCACAATTTTCAAAAGTTCAGAAGAACTATAAGATCAACCAGTCTCTTGCTGTTCCTAACTTCCACATAAAAAGAAAGCTTATGTCTCCTGCTCTGCCACTTCACATGGTAAGGCATTCAGCTTATATACCATAAGACACAAAATCAAGACTTACCGAGCCAAACCTTCCTCATAGAGATAGATGACAAGGGGATCATAGGATGTCACCAAAACATAAAGCCGCACATCAAATTTGAAGTCTAAAAACAGGCACAACAATAATTAGTTGCCAGAAATTATTCAGAACAGTGAATCTACATAAGGATAGGGTATAGAATTAGATATTTTCAAGAACCATTTAACGGTCAAGTACCAGTGAATAGAAATATTTCCTGAGCTTGGATAACAATTATACACATTTACTACAATAACAACAAAATAGAAAACAGAACTACTTTCTTATGGTTCATTGACTTATTCTCAATTATCTTCAAATTTCTAAAAAAAAAAACTCAAATTTTAATATTAACTCACCATCTATGAGAAGTGGGTTGTTGATGTAACGGGAAACCAGGATGTTTTCCTCAAGGGAAATTTGATTTGGCTATAAGATGAGATAGACAGTACAATGGAATGAAGAACTGAAAAGTTGAATGCTGATTTCACTAAGTAACTTTGCCCCTTACCTTTCAATGAATATTTATTGAGTTAATGAACTCCATGGTGAACCATAATATTTTCTCTTTTTTTTTTCAAAACTTTTCTACACCAAACAGGGCAATTACAGTGTTGTTCTCATGCCAAAACATCCAAGTCATCATGCACAGCATTCTAATATAGAAGAAAAAGATGGGCCCATTCCTTACTGGCAAAACAGTTTTCACCAGCCTTATCATATATAGATTGATATGGATCCAAATTAATGTAATATGTTCTAGAGACGTCACATGTATAATATGCATAAACCTCAGATTATATATGAAAAAAAGAACTCCCTTCCTTCCTTCCTTCCTTCCTTCCTTCCTTCCTTCCTTCCTTCCTTCGCCTTTGAGTCAGTGTTAACTCCTGGCAACTGCCTGAACTAGTCCATGTAATACTGTTGACAAGATTTCAGAAGTGTTTTGCCATTACCTTCTTCCTAGGGCTGAGAGTGTGTGACTGGCCCAAAGTCACTCAGCTAACTTTGTGAAATAAACACACACACACACACACACACACGTATGGTTCTAATGAAAATAAGAAAAAGTTGGATCAAATATGATTTTCTATTGCAGCAACAATCATTCCAAGAATCATGTGCAACAATAGGTCAAGTTAACTACAGTTACAGAAGTTTGTTTTTAGTAAGTATGACATACATACACAAAACATTCCCTAATTACAGAAAACTAAGTAAGCTTCCCTTAAGAATGTTTGAGAGTGCTCCCTATATGGAACAAATATGACATATTTGTGAATTTTGCAATCCTTGATGGAAAATGGTTTGAGAGCTTTTTCCAGGTTCTGACCTTTTGTTCACATATTACTTTTTCTTGAAGCAGATCTTGTCCAGCTTTGGAAAGATTTGCTTCATTCACTGGCCAGCAGTTTAATTCCATGGGAAACAGCCAGGCTGAGAACAGACGAGGCAAATTGACCCCTTCTAGATGAGATTTGGGAAGGGGGGGGGAATGAAAGTTTTCACTAACTGAAAGTAATGACTCACAATCAAGTTTCATGTTATATCTATTCCAGGAACACCTACCCTAGCAGAATGATTAAAGAAACCAGTTGCTTATTCCATCCCATTTATAAGATATAAAACTTCCAAAGTATCTTTAGTCATAAATCCACAAAGTGAGGATGTGCAAAAACATACGAACTTCATATATGAATGCAACCATCTGAGCATAATTTTAACTTTTTCTTAAAAATTGTACTCCAGACACTCTTACTCATTGAATACCTCCCAAAATATGTTTTCACAAATTTCTGATATAATACACCCATACGTTAAAAACATTCACCTGCCAGCCTCATTTTCAGCTTCTATTTTATGTACCTGACTTCTTTGAAGTATAAAAGTGCAATGGTCCAGTTCCCACATCACATAAAGCCACAATGTGAGTTATTTGCTTTTAGCTTACTGTAATATACAAAATCACCTATTGTGGCTTAACTTTAAATATGAATAGGGTTATTATGCTTTGTTCAGAGAACTATGGTTAGAAACCCCTATTGAGACTTAAGCAGGCTTAAATTTCTAGTAAAAATGGGAATAGTCATTCATTTCCTCTTTTCAAGACTATATTTTTTACTGCAGACTTAAGCAAGTGACAGAACAGTAAATTGATTCAAAACTGCACATTAGTTTCTATTGCTAGCAATCTATCATATTTTGGCAGAGAAAATATACAGAATACGGGAGGCGGTGAGTCATCAAACTGGCCATATTTTGAAGTTGTTAGATTGTTTTTTAATGCTTACATTATTGATCAAATAGACACCCCGTCCCCTAGAAGAAGCCACTGGTTTTACTATCCAAGGTCCCCTGTCCTTTGAATAGGAAGCTAGTTGAGAAAGAAAAAAAAAGGACAAATACATATTTCAGTATTAAATTTTCTACAAAAATTCACCAAACAATAATAGTTTTGGCCAGTAATACTTGCAATTTTCAGTATAGTTTATTAGTATATATGACTCAACCTTGTTTACCAATCAACCATTATCAATAGCTGAAACAGTGATGTTCTTCTTTTAAAAAATTGTATATTTCATATTTCATATTCAGAATCATATAAACAATTATGAAGTCTGGAGATGGCACAAAACTAACATGCACCCTTTGAACAGGCACACACAGTTTGTATTTCAGGATATCAATGTTTAGTACAGTTCTGTTACAATGTGTCAAATACCATATTTACTGCAAAGTAAAAAATTTTATAAAGAAAAAGAAGCAGTAAGGGAAAACTAAGAAGCTCAACAAGCATTTTTCCTAGGCTCAGCAAGTATTAGTTTTCATCCTTTTATATTATGGTAAGTTTCACTGAGTTTGACGATTTTTATTCCCAGGTAAAAATGTTGAGAATTTCAATTCTGATTCTGTTATTATGAAATACTGTCACTGACTAAACTGGTTTGAAGAGAGGAGCAAAAACATGCTAATCCAAACCTTATTTTGAAACACAGAAACATAGAAAACTGATGGCAGAAAAAGAACTAGCGGTACATTGAGTCTGTCCTTTGAGAAGTTTTTTCCATTTTTAATTTATTATTTAATTATTAGTTTTACTTTTTATTTATTTTTAATTTTTGTCAGATTAAAAAAAAAATCATTTACAGGGAGCACTCTATAAAACTGTGAAAAGCCCTTGGGTACATGCAGTAATCAAACCCAGAAACTTTTCATTCCTGTTTTTCTCTAAAAAAACAGCTACAGTTTATGGGAGATTCAATAAATTAAAAAAAAATCCTGGAATACACTAGAAACATTATGGAATGAAAATTTCCCATTCAGTTCTAGCTTAACTTATGAACTGGTAATCCAGGTCATGGACTTACTGCAAAACTCCTGATATTCAGCTGGAAGGATGAAGGTCTGAGGCAAAATATGGAAGGTCTTGAATCCATAAATCTGTTGCATTCGATTAATGTTCTTGTATAATCTATCCTTCCGAGTTAATTCATATGACCTAAAGCAATGTAGATATAATTTGCTGATGTCACCTTGTTTATGAGGATTTTTAAGAATTCATCATTACAATTAAACTTTCATTCTCCTGACTTCCATTCAGCAGATTTTGGATGCAACAGACAAAATTTTACTTCAGATTTTACCCCCGAAAACAAGCAAAGTCTATTGTTTCTAAAGCATTTAAAGTAATTTGCAACAATTTACAAATGATAACTTGATACAATTACTTTGAAGCATTGACTATGTAATTATGCAAATGTAAACCATCACCTCAATAATTTCAGATTTCACAGAATTTGGGATTTAACTGATATATTTTTCCCAAAATGGTGCTTTAAGTCAAAGCTTTACTGTGTGATTTCATTCACAAGCTTTGTGAAATATTTAATGCCTTAACATGACATTGTAATCATTTTGCTACTAAAAGCGTATGTACAACATGCCACTCTTCTGTTCCCTCAATTGAAGTCACCTCTAAATAGAAATGGACAATCTTTTTTCCGTCAAGTATTACAGTCTTTTCCAAGATAATCTTGGATTCAATGTGGACAGCCTCATTCTGTTATTCTTAAAATCTTCACATATACCCTCCACACTCACACATTTGCCTGTTCACATATACCCTTCACACGTAATTTATCCAACCTCTGTCTCATCATCTTACATCTATTTCTAATGGCTCACTGCCTTGTCAAATGCCTCCAAACCACCCACCTGAAGAGAACTGGGTGAATTCCTACTCGTGCTCAGAGCCATCAATAGCAACAGATGAAGTATAGAATGTTTTCATGCCTTGGGAATAAAACTCTGGATTCATGCATACATTTGTCCACCAGCCCGTCTTGTTATCTTCAAGGACATGAATATGCCAAATTTTTAGATTTGTCTGTGCAAGGGAAAACAACTTGCAGTATCCCAAGATTTTTTTGTAGTAACCTTTACTACCAATTTCCACTGGCTAAATTGAAGGTAAATTTAAATAGTCCCGGCACTAGATAATACAGGAAAGGCTTGAGGGAATAAATTTGTTAATTTTGTTTTGCTCTGGTCACACCCATATCTTCACTTACCCACATATTTAAATCCCTTACAGTAAGAGATGCCATCAAGATTTACTAAATTTAGCAATAAGAAACATTAGCAAAAGCAAGAGCCTTGATAAAAGCTTTTTCGTTTTTAATTTAACAAATTTACTGAACCTTTAGAATAAAGCTGGGCACTTGGAAGAAATGGCAATATAAATGATCTGCAACATTTGTCAAATATAGTATCACTCTTCAAAGAATGAGTCTCTGTTCTGTATCATAACATTATTATAAGACGCCACTTCTTACCTGGGAAAGTGATTCACTTTTTGAATATCTGTGAGAGTTCGCAGAACATAGGGTTTTAAATGTGACCCCGTCCACATAAGATTATATTCATTACTGCTGGGATGCACCTGGGAAAAGACATGGTTGAACATTTTAATAGATAACCAGCTGAATAAATTTTATTACCTCAGAGTCTATACTTTGGACAGCATTCAAAGTTAAGAGAGAACAATTTCACTCATAAAACAGGACCTGTCAACTTCCTTTCCCTATTCACAATGTGCTCTGGTCTTCCACCCAGAAAAAAGGAAATTATTAAAATGTTAACGCTATCAAAAAAGCACCATCAACCAGAATAATTCAACTGGATTCAAATAACTGTAGTAAAATAAATGATTATTACAAAATAGGGACAATCTGATTTCTAGTCCAGACAAAATGTTGTCCAGTTATGAAAATTTATAGTTGTTACATGTTGATTTTAATGTTGCTATTTATTCTATATTTATGACAGATTGCACATATTCTTTGCAGAACAAAAATATGTACAGTCATATCTACAAATTGAGCTTCTTCTGGAATACTATAAGTACACCAAGAACTTCAAGCAAAATCTCTCTTAAACACATCATATAAGAGAAAGAAATATAATTTGTAGCATTACAATGCTAGATAAGACACCAAATTAAAGGAGAAAACACCTTTTGCTTTGTTTGGTTGGCTTCAGGTTACTCTGGATTCTGATCCATAGTGATCTTTTGGATGTAAAAGCAGTGCAAACAGATTTAATTTTCAGGGCCATGAAATTCACAAAAATTAATAAACATACCTCCCGAAATCCATGAGCTGACAGAATGCTACGCACTAAACGACTGTCCGTTCTCACAATTTTAAAAGACAAGTGATAGCGCTCTGGGAACAGAATACAGAATTATTATATAAATACAAGCATAATCTATTTTACCAGTTGCAAAAGAGATGTTCTCAGAACACTTTCTCGTTTATTCTGTTCTGCATAAGAGCCATACAATAGAGCAATCTATAGCCTTCCCTTATGTATGTACATTTATTTATATATTTCATTGGGAGACAGGATTCTCTATTCACATGAATGCATTCAATGTAGATAAAGGTATATGAATTATTCAACTATATTAAAGATATTGTATACAAGTGGGTCACATGGGAGAAAAAGTTTGGTTAAAAAGTTTGAAAAGCTGAACACTGTGAAGATGTTTTGTATTTATGTTCTTTTTTCCTTTGATTATCTTAAATTCAAAGTCAACTTCATTTCAGGTAAATATAACATACGAAAGAAAGATTCTTAACCCTTACAAGCTTCAGACAAAGTGCAATACTACATTTTAGGTCTTAGAACCTTCAGTTACATAAAAAATACTCTTTAAAATTTCTCCTCTTAAAGAAGTCTTAAAATCATAGCAGGATTTTAATTTTAGAAGATGTAATACATTTATATTTGAAAATATCTGAAAATTCTAGATCAATATATTAAAAAAAATTCTTTGTAAAGCAGATTATCAGTATGCCAAGTAAATCTTGTCTCAATAATTTTTTTATCTACTCTAGGTGATCTAGGTACTTGAGAAAAATAAGATTTACCCCCAATCAAGCGGATGTAACTGTCCTTGGTTAGAATAGCTTCAGCATGAAATACCATGATTGGAATCCTCCTAAATCCACCTGTCCACATGATACATGGGTGCTCCCTTAAAAAAAGAAAAACTTTTTAACAGATCAGAAATAACTACCTTAATGATATATGCACAACCTCATTTCAGAAGACAAGTAGTCTTTAATTTAGTGTTATCCTTAATTCAGATACTACTTTTGATTACCAATATTTTTAAGAAACCTATTTTTCTCCATCAAAGATTAAGAATTCTTGTCTGGGAAAGAGCTTTTTCTTCTTTTTAACATAATATTAGAATAAATATATAGGATAGACACTTACATTTTCCTCATATAGTTCTTTGTAAATCAGGACAGAAACTATGTATTGTGGCAACGTATACTACAGCAACGCCTCAGCAAGCATCATGTTGCTGGGCTACTATTAAGCCTCACCCGAATGCAGAAATGTTGAGAATTGCCCAGACAGCACATAGCAAAGCATATAGCAAATATATATTACACACCCACAGACAACTTTCCACATGTACTTAACATTTTTCCCTCTTAATATTAAAAACTGAAAATTATAATTCGACAGTATCCTTTGGGAATTTCTGATGAATTCACCAGGGGTGTTGTAAGTCATGTACCACTACATTAACAAAAGCTGTTACTTCCAGAGAATTAGATTCTTTCTCCTCTTATCTTCCCACCCTCTAAGAGCAAATCTGGGAGGTTGGTGGATTGCCTGTTGAAGATTCACAGTATGCCCAGAAAGACAGAAGTGAGCTCAGCTAAATTCTATCTTATAAGCTATTAAACACTTCCTATGTTATATGAACATATCTGAATTCAAATTTGTACAAATATAGAAGAAATTATTATTTAGCATCTTCCATTGTTATATCATTAGTAGGAAAGTCAGTAAGATACTAGAGAGATAGGAACAATCCTCCCTCAAAGTAATGCATGATTCAGGACAATAATGAAAAAAATGTTAAAAAGTTATGATTTTTATGTAATTATTTACTAAGCACATCTAAATTATATTAAAATAACCAAAGTACCTTTACAATACCCAAGGCATGTCACAACTTTTGAGCACTCCTAATGTTTGGAAATTGAAAGTTGGAAAATTTGACACGCCCTAACAATACATGTGCAATCATAAAGTTTCTCTTTATGCAAAAATATGTACAGGTAATGCTCGACTTACAACAATTCATTTAGTGACCGTTCAAAGTTACAATGGCACTGAAAAAATGACTTATGACCTTTTTCACACTTAACGATCATTGCAGTATCATGGGATCAAAATTCAGGTGTCTGGCAACTGACTCATATTTATGATGGTTGCAATGTCCTGGGGTCATGTGATCACGTTTTTCAACCTTCTGACAAGCGAAGTCAATGGGAAAGCCAGATTCACTTAACAACCATGTTACTAAATTAACAACTGTGGTGATTCACTGAACAAGAAAGGTCGTAAAATGAGGCAAAACTCACTTATGTCTCACTTAGCAACAGAAATTTTGGGCTCAGGTGTGGTTCTAAGCCAAGAACTAATTATACTCCCTTCAGAAACTGGGCAGAAAAAAAAGTATAACGAAGTATAAAAACTATTTCAGAGCTGCATCTTAATTCTACCATATATTTGCAAATATTGTGTAAAAAATTCTACTTTCTGTAGAAGAGCAGGCAGAGCTGGTGGGTGGAGTTAAGTGCATCCTCAATTTAGAGTCCTTGTGTTCCCACAAACATTCCAAGCCCAATCCCTCCTGAATTCCATTGACCCTTATCTGCCACCAATTTAGTGTTGAACTGTAGTTGACCAAATTCTTGTGTGTAGGCTTAAATCTTCTATGATGCAAACTTATAAATAGTCCTGACTCTTTGCACCTGACACTATCCCTCCAAATTTTATTTATTTACTTAAAAGATTTGTATAGACACACATCTTAACCTCTGGTCAGCCCACAGTAGCAATAAAATCCAGTAACTATAAAACAATCACAATATCATAAAATCATCGAACAAAAACTAAAATCTTGATGCCTTAATCCTCCCTTTAAGATGCTCCCACAGCAAGCCCCAATTACCCTCATTCCATTTTCTCTATCCCAGTCTACCCTATTCCAGCACCTCAGTAAAAATCAAGACGATGGTTTTCCAAAAGGCTAAAAGCCTGTTGAATCGGTTGGGGGAACAAAGTAGGAGCAGCCACAGAAAAGGCATACTTCTGAGATCCCACTAAGTGGCAGGATTTCAGGGAAGGGACCTGGAGCATGCCTACCTATCCGATCTGGCGGGACGAGCAGATATTCTTAGGGAGAGGCAGTCTCACAAATAACCAAATCCTGTGCTGGTGATAACCAGCATCTTGAATTACACCGGAAAGAACCTAGGAATCAGGGCAGTTCACACAATAAAAATGTAATTGGGACAAACCTAGGAACATCCGATATTGTGCACACTTCTACATTTTGGACTAGCTGTAACTTCCAAGTGATTTTCAAGGACAGTCCCAGGTAAAGTGCATTGTAGTACAGTTAGTCTTCAGCTTATGGCCATAATTGGAACCAGAACCTCCATCATTAAGCAATGCAGTGGAGTGCAATCACCACATGACCATACCCGTTTTATGATATGGCCATTAAATGAACCCAGCTTCCCCACTGAGATTGCTTGATAGAAGCTGACTGGGAAGGTCATAAATAATGATCCTATGACTCCAGGACACTGTAATTGTTGTAAATACATGCTGGTTTCCAAGTTTTCAAATCGCAATCATGTGACTACAGAGACACTATGACAGTTGTAAGAGCAAGGACTGGTCATATGTCACTTTTTTAATGCTGTTATAACTTCAGTCATTAAACGAATGGTCGTTACCCTAACCCTATGATCAAAATGGGAAGTGACTAAAGTATAGTGCTAAAGAAAGTATTACAGATCATGTTAGTACACTTTAAAAAATGACATACCTCTTTTTTTTTTTGAAGCTAGCATCAATTTTCCTACATAAGAAGCTAAGGGCCCTTTTAGAACAAGGCATAATAAGGTGATTGAAAGAAGATAATTGTAAATTTGCTGTATTAGAATCATAAGATAGGAATAAATAATTGTAACTGAAATTCAGTATAAAGGCAAGAAAGTGTTCTAGATCTTACAAATGGAAGAGTATTTTATATGTAAGTCAACACATATGCTTACAGGTAATCTTGTAATCAATACTTAACAGCTTAGTTTATTATTACTTATGCCACAGATGCATTGCAGCTCCTAAAATGCTTGGGTGGAGCTTTCAGAGAACTCCTCCCCAAAGTTGGAACCAAACCAAACTATAATGTTATAAAGAGAAAGGAAATGATTAAAGATTACAGAGAACCCATATCAACTGATTGTCAAAGTAGAACATAATATAGTGAAAATTCAGACAAATGTTAAATAGGGAATAAATAATTTGAATATTTATTGATGTCAGAAATTCTATCAATAAAACAAAATTCAAAGTATTTATATTTATAAATTTATGTTTAAGGATATGATTACTTTAAAAACAACATGTAAATATTAACATTAAGGCTATAAGTGGTTTAACTATAATTTAACATCTGCTCAGGTCATTATATGATATATAAATTAATATACATGCAGCAAACTGCTTAATCTCTATGTATTTTCATTGTAGGATTCTACAATGTTATCTCATTTAAAGAAATAATAGCATTTTTGTGCATGTGAATACCCATCTAAATTTAAGCAGATGCAACCACCTTTTCTTGAAACATCATATATCACAGGCAATACTGCAGCAACAGATTTGCACACAAGGCTCTACATTTACTCCAAAAATATAACAATCTTAATCTTATAGTAGTTAATCTCTAAGACTTCCTCTTTACAAGGCAAGGAAGCACAAAGCTCTTCATTATGAATGATGAAAAAACATTTCTTAGTATCTTTACCTCACCTGATCAAAAGGACACATATGCTCTATGAATATATAATATTTTGCAATCTGGCTTCAACCAGTCTTGAACACAGAATATTAAAATGGGCCACTGTGAAAGCCCCTATGCTGATTAAGAGCTAAAATCTTTAAAAGATAATATGAAAATACAAAAATCATCTTCATAGTTATTACAAGTTTATGCTATCCATCTCACTGCAACAGTAACTATGGCTAGCTTACAATAGCTTTTATGTTCCAAACACATTTCTACTATTTTAAACCATATCTTTTATAGATCTGAAGCAATCCAGCAAAGAAGCCAGGCCAGCTGGAAAAAAGTATTAAGCCAAATATTAAATAAATACCACAAATCTGGAGCCTAGCCCTAAACTATATTCATCTCAGCAGTGATGGGATTCAGCCTACATGCCCCGGTACGCCCGTACCGGTGGTAGAAATTGTGGCTGGCCCCGCCCACCCCCGCCCCGCCCCTTTGCCATCCATCGCAGCTAGGAATCCGAAATAA